>JAYMTK010002391.1:0-13977 GCA_036897405.1 Pelargonium myrrhifolium | reverse complement strand
CTAAACATTTTGATTAAACATACTAAATACATGTGAAAATACATGTATAACTAATACATGTGTCAATCCTCCTCCATAAAAAAATATAATACAACACTATGATGTTAATAGTATAAGATTGAAAATTAGTACAACCTGAAGTTTTGAGTTTGAAGGAATGAAAATGATAATATTGTTTTGTTCTTGTATAATTTTAGCAAAGAAAGATGTGTATATCTTTTTTAATCACATATATATAATGTCTCATATATGTCTACCAATCATATTTGTCATTTAAGTTGTTCGTTTATCCTAGTTAAGTGGTGTTACTAAACTAGTTCTTTTGGTTATTCCCGAACAAGTCTTAATCAACCACTCACATTTATATCTTATAAATATAATTTGTATTGTATAATAATCTTATATTATCATAACTAACCAAGCTACTAACTAACCAAACTGAATTATTCTGGTTCGATTAGATTATGTTATAAAACTAAAATAGTTTGATTATGTTAATAAAATTAGATAATCGACAATTCTAAATAGGTTGATAAAATCTAAATAAACAAAACATATATATATATATATATATATATATATATATATATATGTATTCACTCCAACCTTCAAATCTTGAGCTCACTCCTACCTTCAAGTGTGGTGAGCAACCCAATGTCTGATAGTAACAGAGTGGTGTGTGTGTGTTCTGTAATATTGTATATATATGTGATGTGAATACAATTGTAGGACCATTGCAATGTGTAGTGTGCTAATAATACTAAATACCTCCATCTCCTTTTGTTCCATCTCATTACATTTGTTATGATGAGATGTTTATCAAAAAATCCAATCCACTTGAGTGTTGAGTCTCTCATAGAAAAAGCCAGAATCAATGGCTACCACACCCATCTACTTTATGAAATTTCCAACTTTGGCCATTATCACGAAGACAGCAAAACACAACACACCATCTCTTTCTTGCTTTATCAAAACTGTCTCTTTATGACTGATCTGATCTTCATCTCCTACCTTTGCCCATTGTCATGGGCTTCTTTTCTTTTTCTTCTCTTTATTTTGGTGGGTAGGTAGGTAAATAAGTAAATTCTTTGCCCTTAAATACACTCTCATATTAATATTGTTATTGGTGGCAATATTATGAAGTTGTCGGTGGAGTAGTAGCATCCTATGAGAAAATTGTCTTCAATGGTCTAGTGGTGGGCTCTCTCTGCTTTTTCACTTTTCATTATTATTACCTACACTAGCTTGTTTCTGCTTCTCTTATTTTTCCTTTATCTTCTGCAGCTTTGTTTCATAACAAAAATGGTGGATTGCAGATGATACATGAACTTCTTCAGAGCTACCAGTTGTCAGCTCAGTACAGGTAATAGTAATACACTACCCTCAATGTTTTTGCTTCTAATCTTTTGAGTTCTTGTCTCTGTGTCGTTTAAGTTCTTTTTTTTTGCTTCTGTATATGTATAACCAATCAAGAAGAATATGAACAATGTACTTACTACATGTCTAGAATTTTGATGTGTTGAAAGGTGAAAAAGAAAATATTGAAGTAAATTTCTTTAGCTGATCTTGAGGACCAAATACATGCAATTTTGGCTAGACTGGTGCTTAAAAACTTGCTAAAGATTCACATTCTTGATCTGCATATTCTGCATCTTTTTATCTGAATATTCATCTAAACAAGGCACTTGCTTTACTATGAAAGCTTTACTATTAAAGTAAGAGTAATGTTCTATACAAATCATATGATTGTTTCAATTTTCATTAGCTTTTGTATCAGTTAACTTCTTGTTTCAGTGTCATTTTTGTATGTAATATATGGATGGTTTTGTAACGTTTGAGCAAATTCAACACTGCATAAGTTCATGTTTTGCTCGTCATTGTTTCGACCAGAAACTGAAAACATGGACCACAAGGCATGGATTTGGAAGAAAAAATCTACAGAGAAGACCAAAGTTGATGCATCACTAAGAAGAAATGTAGAGGAGGTTAGGTTCACAATAACTTTCTTTGTTCATCAGCTCATTTTGCTCACATTGCTTCTTAGCATTTTAGACTTCCAAGAAGATTCATACTTGGCATGTTCAATTTGATTGATTTGGTGCTGATCTGCATTGTTTTAGGCACAGACAGTTTCAAACGAGAAAACCATTATAATTCTGAATGAGAAATTAGCTTCAACCCTTCTCGACTGTCAAGCAAAAGATGAGCTTCTAACAAGCAACTCTAAAATGGCACAAGAAGCTACTGCAGGTGATTTACATTAGCTGCATATAAATTATGTTTTGTTGTACTCTTTTCTTCGAATGTTCGTCGTTAGTCTTTCACTGATCAAACTGTACTAAATCTTCAGCCCGGGAAAAGGCAGAAGCGGAGGCAGAAAGACTAAAACAAGAGCTAGATGTAGCTTTGAAGCAAGGAGTAGCTACAAATGAGAGCTTAGCAAAATCAAATACTGAACTCAATGAAAAGGAGCAGAAAATGCAGGATGCTGAGGAGAAACTGAGAGAGATGAACAAAAGGGTTGAGAAACTAGCCGTTGAGAATACACATTTGAGTCAGGCTGTGCAAGTCAAAGAGAAACTGATTGAGAATCTGCATAGAAGCAAGACTCAGGCAGAGGCAGAGTTTGGTGCACTAATGGCCAGATCAGACTCAACAGAAAAAGAAAATGCTTTCCTCAAATACGAGTTCCATGTGCTCAAGAAGGAGCTTGACATCCGGTGTGAGGAGCTCGAGTTTTACCGGCGGTCTGCTGATATATCACAGAAGCAAAACTGTGAGAGTGTGAAGAAAGTCACAAAGTTGGAAGCAGAGTGCCAGAGACTCCGGGTGCTGGTGCACAAGAGGCTTCCCGGTCCATCTGCTGTGGCGAAAATGAGGAGTGAAGTTGAAATGCTGAGGGGAGATCAAGGAGGGATGAGGAGGAAGAAGCTGAATCCTAGAAGAGATTTAGTTGGAAGAGACAATGCTGTGGAGAGACTACGCGACATGGAAGAGGAAAACAAGGTTCTCAAAGAAATGGTAGCCAAGATGAACACTGAACTCAATAGTTCAAGAATCATGTCTGCTCGAACGAGTTCAAGATCATTACAAGCTGAACTTTCTCTGACTTCAGGATATGATATTGGCAGTGATGATGGGATTAGTAGTTCTTCAGGGTCATGGGCCAATGCACTACTTTCAGAATTGGAGCATTTCAGGAATGAAAAGTTCAAGAATCCACCCGAACGCAAGGCCATTGAAGATTCAGACATGAGTCTAATGGATGATTTTGTTGAGATGGAAAAATATGCTATAGTTTCTGTGGATACACCATCTGAAAGTGGATACCACTCCAGCACAACTGATAAGGATCTGTTTCCTGTTGTCCTGGACCATTTTGACATAAAAAAGAAGATCAAATCAAGAGACGACGCACCAGAGAAACCATTTGATTGGCTTCAGGATGTACTTAATGCAATGTTGAAGCAAAACCGAGTCTCGAATCAAAGCCTAAATGATCTTCTTGAGGACATCAGAATTGCTTTGGGTTATATAAACCATCCAACTCCTGATGAAACTGGTACAAAGGGGATTCCAAGTCGTCCTGAAGAATCTCGCATTCATGGTTACATTACATGGAAATCTCCACACGCTTCTCCAGCTGAAGATTTGTTGAATGAAGCTCCAATAATGGATACCTCAAGGAAAGAAACAACCAGCAGATTTGCACAGTCAAATCTGAGCAGTTCAATCCATAAAATTAAACAGCTGGTTGAGGGATTTAACCCAATACCTTCATTTGGAAAAAATACTTCAGATACTTCAGTGACACCTACAGAATACTTTGTCCGCGTCTTTCAGTGGAGAAATTCTGAATTAAGCTCCGTTGTGCAGCGATTTGTTCATGCTTGTGATGATCTGTTGAATGGAAAAGAGGGTATTGAAAAGTTCACTGAGGAACTGTCATATGCAATGGAATGGATTCTGAACAATTATGCTGCCCCTACAGATGCTTCAAGTATGAGGGAGAAGATCAAGAAGCAGATTGTTTCGAGTGAACTACAAATCCAAAATGAAGTTGCAGTTGAAGAGAAGTCATTGTGTTTGCTCCCACCAGATGCTTCTGATGATCAGTATGATCTGCGGGAAGAAAATGGACGACTAAAAGATGAGCTAAAAAACAGCGAAACTGCAAAGAGAGAGATGGAAAAGAGGCTACTGTCAGAAACAGATAGGACTGAAGCCTTGATGATGCAACTTCAAGAACTCAAAAGTTCAAAGAAATCAAAGGAAATGATAGAAGATAAGGATGAAAACCAAACTTTGATTAATGAAGATCTTCACACTGAGGCCCAGCTTACAGTTGCAAAGGCTAAATTGAATGAGGTCGTCCAGAAGGTCTCGTCTTTGGAAGTTGAACTGGAGGATAAAAGGAACTGCTGTGAAGAACTGGAAGCAACGTGTCTCGAGCTTCAACTCCAGCTCGAAAGGTATCAATTGTTTATTTTTTTTCTGTGGAAATTGAACACAAATCTTCTTTTTGTGGAAATGATTTCTGAAACATACATCTTGCAGCATTGCAAACAAGGAGATACCTCAGTATGGAACAAATGAAGAGGAAAAACAACCTCAGAAGGTAATTTCTTACCAACAATAAAATCTTACTGTAAAAACAGATATATTATCAAATACGATTTTGAATAAAGTATTAAATTTTGTGTTAAAACTAGCAGGGGTGGGAGATAACAGCAGCTTCTAAAAAGTTAGCAGAGTGCCAAGAAACCATCTTAAACCTGGGAAAACAGCTGAAGGCGCTTGCCTCACCGAGGGAATCAGCAGTATTTGACAGGGTACTTTTTTCCACAACAGATGCTCCTGTTCCAGCCTCTGCCACCAATAACAAGACCCTGAGTACGCGCTCTTCCCTGCGTGATCGAATGCTAGCTGAGGATGGTGACAAGTTTCCTGAGATAAGTATAAGCAGTGCAGCACATAAGCCATACCTTCTTAACTCTGTTAGTGGTAATGCTTTACATTTTCCAACTCTTGGTTCAAGGCATGAAGTCAGTGCTCCTGATGTTGGGGCATTGGCCATAGTACCCATCAAGAAACAAGGAGGGGGAGGTTTTCTGAGGAGGCTACTACTCAGAAGGAAGAAAGGAAGCAACAAGAAAAAATCCATGGCTCCAAAGGGATGAAGAAACTCAACTGTACTGGTACAAAGTGTTGCAATAAAAAAAGGCACCAGTGGTCATGACTATTTTGGTGTTGGTTGTTCCTATTTGATGAGAGAGAGAGAGAGATTTGTATATGTTTGCAAGTTCTACTGATGTATATATCTGGATTTCCAACAAATCTATGACCTTAAAAACTCAAGAGTGTTAGTTTTTCATTTTTCTAATAACCAAGTACAAACAATTTCCACTGAAAAGACTTGCAAGAGTTCTTGTATGCAGACATACCTCTTTTCATGAATCACGTGTTCAATGCAAGGCTTGAGAGAGTGGTAGGAGAAAGCAAGAGCTAGGCAGCCTTCAAAGTGGAACATAGAGTTCCATGCTGGTTCAGCATCAGCAGGGCAAAATGATAAATCAGCTCAGCTTATACTCAATCTAGAAAATACAATCATTTTGTACTGTTTTAGGATCCAGATAATTATCTTCTTGACTCTGGTTTAGAGATTTTAGGTGCATTTTGGTCCTTGACATTTCCAGACTTCTTCAATTGAACCATAACATTCCTGCATTCTCTGGTTTGTTCCAACATCAACAGTTTCAGCAAATATTTTTGGAGATCAAACTTCATTCATCATTGGACCAAGAAATGCATATTCAATCTTTACAGAATATTTTTTTTTAATCCTCTGTTTACATCATCTGATTTATCTCAAAATCATCTGATCATTCTGTCTTCTCTTCTACAAGTTTAATCAGAAGTTTACATAGATGTATACAAAAGAATCACAACATATTGACCAGTCCCCTGTAGCTCTTCAAAGTGACTCTAAGGATGCCCCGAACTCGTTAGAGTTTGTGATATGTGAAGAATCTCAAACAAAATTGACATTTAGTCGGTTTTTAATCTTTGTACAGAATAAATCTTGCAATTTCATCAAGTCCACCCTCCTTGTAACACTCAGCAATGCGCTCCACATAGTCTTCCCAGGTTCCTTCAACAGAAGCTAAATCCAACAAAAAAGCAGCTTCATCCAAAGCAACCTATAAATTTGAATGCAGTCATATGGAGCATAAAAGAGGCACTGACAAGGTATGTAGGAAGTAAGCAAGTGACCAACTCCTCGATGGAAAAAAACACACACAAACAATATTCATGATGCCTATTTTAATATTTGACCAATACGAGAGACGAAGAGAGATCATTAACCTTATATTGAAGTCTAAATTTCTACTAATTAGAAAAATGAACTTGGGTAGAATGATACCTGGGCAGGTTCCTTCCCCTTCTTCAAATCTTCTTTTCTACCCTCTTCTGTCACCCTCTCCTGGAGGTACTCAATTTGCTCATCCTCCCATTGTGCAAGGCTTGCAGCTTCCTGACGAGGGCCAACAAAACCAGGTTGCATACCTCATATGAGAAAGAGAGGAGCAGAGGAAGAGGAGATCCGAGAGAACAATGTGTAATGATCAAAAGAAGGTTGCATACCTCGTATGGACATCCTAAAGTCCACCATGGCGATTTCAAACCCATCCTTGCAGAAGTTTTAGCTTCCGAGGTACGCCCAATCCTTGAAAAGAAATTTCCTCAGATTTTAGGAGAATTGGTACAGTAATATGGATTCATTACTGGGAAAATACTTAGATGGGATGTTTACGAACTTGAGCAAAAGCTCTGCGTTAAATACAAAAGGTCGTCCAAATCCTGGAAATAGGTCTTTCTTTGCATAGAACTCCCCAGTCACTAATGCCGATACCTTCCACCCATTGGTATGAATGTTAGATATAACCTGGCTACATCAATGTGTTAATAACAATGATGAAAAAAAAAAAATCTCACCTGATCCCCTTGCTCAAGATGGTGCCTTGCTTTTCGCTCTAAGATATCTGGAAAAACTCCAACCTGACGAGGAAAAACTCTCAGCATGCATTCCGTCTGTTGGTTCAAATCAAACAAGTAGTCCTACTTTTTGTATGTATGGTTCTACCTCTTTTAGGAGATAAATGTCAAGGTTTGAAATCTGAGATTCAGCAAAATCACCCCTTCTATAAAATTCCTCACCAACCTCAGATGATGCATGAAATAGTTCAGCACATTCATTAGAGTTGTTGGCATCTTCCTCAACAAGGATTCTATGAATATATTGATCTACCTACATTGAAATAACTAAGATATAAGTCGTACTTGTGAAGTTATGATAATTATATTTTGAGCCAATATAAGAAAATAACCAAACAATCCAAATAATGATGATGAATATTTTAAGAAAGAGGGATTGAGCTACCAGCTATTCTTTCAAGTACAGTCTACCAACCAAAAATAGACGTGCAACTTCTGATATGCAAGATAATATAATTTCAAATTTACTCCATCTAAGTATGCACATAAATGTTTGCTAGTTATTGCATTACATTCTTTGCTAAAAGCCACACCCCATGCTTGCGAACTTCCACAACTGGCATCTCCATTCTGTGTGAATAGCAAATATTGTATGAAGATAAATAACACACACAAAAAAAATGCCATAAATAATTTAGTTGATGATGGAATATAAATTGAATTTTCCATCTGATATTTGAATCTCTTACCCAGATGGAGCTGTTGGCCACCGCAGTAATGCAGTTACAGCACCTATTATCAATGCATTACAAATTTGCTTTTGTCAAACACATATCGTGATTCCTGAGCACCTTATTGAATATAAGCACATCTTTAACGTAACCTGAGCGATGCTTTGATAGAGGAATAACAAGGGGGATCAACGCTTGCCGAGCTCCAGGAGAGATAATGGTTTCACCTGTAGACAATTAAAAAGAAACAAGATATAAGGCCAACACATACAGAAACTAGAAAAGGAGTAGTTTTCACATCTCCAGGTTGTGTCCTGTATTAAGATTGAAAATACTCCCTCCGTATCAAAATGAGTGTCCTGTTTTACTTGCATGTTAGTCCCAAAATAAGTGTCTTGTTTCCTTTTTAGGAAGTTAGTTATACATGAACTACCAATAGTGTCCTTATAATAAGTTAGCTAGTATCCTTAAGTTTGTTACAACACATGTGCATGGGGATAGAAGAAGAAATATTCACCACTAACTAACTTTTCCTTAATTTTTCTCAAAATGGAAAGCAAGACACTTATTTTGTGGGGGAGGGAGTAACATATCATAGCTGAAAGCTGAGACAGGCACTCCCAAATGTAAGATTTACAAGGTCACCGAGTATAGAAAATTCTAAGAAAACTCAGAGGCTTTACGATAAAAACGCAAACTTGAGAACCTTTCTTGTTATATGAGTTTATGATATACTATGATATAAGTGGAAGTATTCCACATTGAAAATATGTAGGGGTTTGAGACTGCTTTATAGAGTAGTTAGACCTCCCTTTAACAACTTAAGCTTTTAGACTGCAGTATAGTTTAAAATGGCATGCATCAGAGTTGGTTTTGTCTCGGTATCCCACAAAGAAAGTAGGTGGAGTGTGAGATTGATTGATATTCTAGCTGGGTCTGCCATTTAACAGTTTAAATTTTAGTCGAGTATAGTTTAACACTATACATGTCATAAGAGTTAGTACTCATGGGAGCCTCGTGTACTCTCAAGCATACATGTACACATGCATCTGTAAGAATTTGCATACTAATATGTGTATCAGCAATAGGACTATATAGTCATTCATTTAACTAGACAAAGAATAGTGAAAGATGAAAATCACACATATTTAACTGGAGAAAAAATGGTTGGGGACTCAACATTATGCAAAGACTACAAAATAACTAGACAAATAACAAGTCTACAACCAAAACAACTTCTAGAGCTTCCGTCAGACTGACTACTCCTAGAGTAGTCAATAGTCATCCATAAACCAATTATTGGGCTGTTATCAGGGACCAACCACCACCAAGGAATATAAAAAAAATTGTTTAGCTTCACAACCAAGAAATGCATACAAATATAAATGTGAAGAAGCTTAGCTCCATAAACAAAGTGGAGAACCATCTACCTTTACTTTGAAGCATTTTCAGCAAGCAAGGAAGATGCTCGGGAGGTTCAGTCACAGCAATATCTTTGATGAAAGATACATGACCTGCATTCCCATTCAAATTAGGATGTGTTTGGATTAATTTTGAAAGGAATGGGAATCACCTCTTTTGTGAGTAAATTAGAAACCATTCATTCATATTTCATTCCCATCCCATTCTTAGTCCTCCAAACAAAAATGGAATGTGATTCCCATTCATTTCGAAATGGTTAAATGTATTTAAACATGAGATGACATCGCAAGTAATAGACAGAGAGAGAGAGAGAGAATAATATTCTCATTCCTATACTTGATTCCCATTCCTAAACAAAGAAAGGGAAAAAATGCAACTAGTCAAGTTCACTCAAACAATGCTCCATTGAAACTTTTTTCTTGGATAGACGTAATTGCCAATGTCAATAAGGTTGACGAAAAAGCACCAAACAATTGTGGGGAGGAAAATGAACCCATTTATTAGATGACCAAACCTTTCACAGACAATAATTTTTTCCAGGTAAAAATCATAACTTGATAGCAAATTATCTCAACCATCACTCTGCTTCTCTGTACCCAAACCAAACTGACTAATGTAAAATTTAAATTCTTAAAAGATTTCATTAAATTAGCAAAACTAAATGGAAAATTATGATTCTTTGTCTATCTGGGTCTCATTAATTTCTTCAAAAACACGAGCTTTAATCTCGTAAGCATAGTTCCTCTCAAGTCTCAACCTACTTTTCATAAGCAGTAAAGAGCAGACTCATATGCAAAAATAGACAAATTAAATTCATTTAATAATAATTATAGGTTACCGGAGGAGGAGGAACAGGTGACCCGAGCTCCGACGTGGCGAGGAAGAAGAGTGGCGGTGCGCGGCACTCCGAGCACCGCTCCGACGCTCATTTTCATATCTTAAGTAATTTGCAGCAGAAGACCCACTGTTTATTTAGTACACAGAAGATAAGGGCCCAATCGAGTATCCCTCACGCACGCCAACCATGGGCATACATGTATTATTTCTTTTAATTTTGTTTTTGTTGCTAAATGTTTATTTTTCATATCAATCCATTACCGAGATGCGACATATATAAAAATAAACCGTATATACTCGAGATACGACAAATAACTAAAACATTGGAAAAGTCACGTATACACCTAGAAAAGATGAGTCATGAAAGACTATGAAAAAATGAAAATGCATTTACTCATGATGAAATGAGAACCAACATGATCATTAATGGGCCTTGAAATCAAAAGATTTCGAGATATGAAGCTGGAGAGACACTGGAGGCTGTGCTGAGGATGGGTCGAAGACCCGGTATGTATTTCGACGAAGCGGAAGAGTTGGGTCCTGACGTTGTCGGGGTCTGGTCATCCGGTTGTCACCGAGAACAGCACAATGAGCCTCAGCAGAAGGATCTGAGGATGGAGGAGGTGCTTGACTTTGGAGGCCGGATCTGGCCGGCGGCATAAGGGGAGCGAGAGGCAGCAATATGACAGAAAAGTGAAGCCCGCAACCGGCGGATAGCGGCGCAAGGTGGAGTAGGAGGCCGTGAAACCGACGGGACTGATTGAAGACAACAGAGCAGGAACAGCGGCGCAAGGAGAGCAGGAGGTCGAAAACGGCGCATAAGGAGGGGAAGGGAAGAAATAGATAGAGGAGGGCGGAGGCGAAAGGTCTGGGCAGAGAAGAGGATTTTGGCGGAGAGAAGAGGAAACAAAAAGTCTTTTTTGATGCATGCGTGGGGAGAATCAAGAAGTTAAGTATGTATGAATTGTCAATAATATCCTTATAAAATGTTAGTATCTCTCAACACATTATCAAGAAGATACAATAGTAAGCGTATATCATACTAATCTCTCCTTAATTTTTCTAAAAACATAAAGAATGATATTCCTTCCGTCCTAAAATGAATGTACTCATTTCTATGTTGAGAAAAATTAAGGAGAAATTAGTTAGCATGATATGTTTACTATTGTATACTCACGAGATATTAACTACTCCTTTCGTTTCAAAATGAGTGTCTTGTTTCATTTTCAAATAAGTTAGTTATGCATGAATTGTCTATATATAATATCCTTATAACGAGTTAGGTAGCTCAGCAACTACAAACTTCTTGGAAATCCTTGAAGTTTAAAGCCAAATCTCGTCAGGTCTATTTGCACTATTTTGGGCTCAACTCAAAAGGCCTCTTCATTGTCAAATGGGCCTCAATTTTTTCAATCTTCCTTCACCGAAACATATCAAGTTTATTGGAGCTGGTTTTTGGATTTCATCGCCCGAAATCCGGCTCGCTTCGGTTCTCAGTTAATTGTCTCATTCGTTTTTTATTTTTTCGAATATATGTACTTTGTTTCTCTTTTTGAAATTCTTCAGTATCAATAAAGTATTTTTGCTCATTAAAAAAAGTTAGTATCCCTCATCACATGATCATCATGATACAATAGTAAACATATAACATTAACTAATTTCTTCTTAGTTTTTTTCAAAATAAAAAAGAGTACACTCATTTTAGAACGGAGAGAGTAACTAACAATTCATGCAAAACTAACTTGTTAAGAAAAGAAAGACATTTATTTTGAGACACAAATTCAAGAGAAAGAATACGGTAATTTTGAGACGGTGGAGTGTTAATTAGTTTGCATATTTGACGACAAAGAAAGGAGTGTATCGATCAATCAATTAATTATAGCTTCTTTATGGAGTATCAGAAAGGTAGATAGATAATAGATGTGTGTATCATTGAATCCCCACTACTACATTACAGTAAAGACTCTCTCAAGATAATGATAGTCAATGACAAAATTAAAAGGAGGATGTATGGGAAAGTAATGGCTAAATGTGATGGAATGGGACATATATATTTATTTCCCTGTCAGTAGACTCACCTGCCATTGCTTCCAATATTGATGATTTTACAATTACTTCATTCTCATCTTAAAAGAGATGGTGTAACCTAGGACCTGATACCAATGATAGGTGCTATTGGGCTTTTTCATTCCAAAAGCTAGATCAAAGGATAAAGTTTTTTCTCACACTTATAAACCAAACACCAACCCCTTCCACAACCGATGTGGAAATACCCAACATTTTTTTCTTTCCTGGTAAAAAATTTGACACTATCAATATATTAAGTAAATCATATTGAGTAGCTCCAAATGTAACTATCTGTTGGGATCTTCATGGTGGAGCTAGGTTTATGAATTAAGCACAATCCAGTCTCTCACATACCACTAATTGCACAGAGCTCATAAATAAAAACATAAATGTTCAAACCTACACATTATAGTGTCGTCGTTACAAAAACATATATAAACTCTATAACTATTTATATGTTATTTGATTGAATAACTATATCTAAGTGAAACAATTATTAGTAAATATATAAAGATTGATGTGCTCCTAGTAGCTAGCTAGATCATCTTGGTGGTGGCTACAGCTGCTTTTTTCATCTCATACAACGCATCTTCAAAGCACTTGGCTAGGATTTCCGGATCCGGAATGATATCTTTTGCTACAAGTATCTGCATATCCGCCTTTCCCGCGTAGCTCAACATGTGCATTGTAATCGCCTGCAACATAAATTATAGTACATACAAATTAAACTTGACCCGACTTGTTATTCACAAGAATTAAACCGTGCGTAATATATATCTACATACGTGTGGTAGGCTTGATGTAGTGACCCTCATGTACGTTACAGGTTTTCCAGCAAGTGTAACTTTCTCTTGAGGACCGGCCACATTGGAGATGGAGAAGCTTGTGTTACAAACAATCCTATAATTAAGCAAACTAGCATACTACCAAAAAAAAAAAATGAAGTCAAATTAATTGTACAATATTATGCGTAATATAGTATATTTGATCTTGTTAATTCAGTTCACTACCTTAGTTCCAAAGCATGACATTATGAGATCCCCAATTTTGTACGAGAAGTAAGCTTCCAATGAATGTTTTTTCTTATCGACCATCGCCTTAGCTCTTTTCAGATACTCCAGAGGATTCGAACTTTTGTGATACTCAACGGGAAGGAGAATGGCGCCAAATTTGTTACCCCATCCTGCTTTTGTATTGTTTATGAAGGTTTTGGAATGTTCCTGAACACCAAGAACAATTGTTAGGGTATAGTTTATAGTCCCATCTTAAATTATTATATGCTTCAAATTTAGGTAAACTAATTGTCCAATATATGGTACAAGAGATTATTTATCATTCTAAATTCTAAATTTATAGTTTATTATTATTATTATTATAAATATAAAAAAAGGCCTAACCATGAGTAAAGGTTGTTCTCTTAAATTAACCATAGCCATTCCTGTTAGTTGAAGTCCCTCTTCCACGTGAGCTATAAACAAAAATAAATTGCATTAGATAGTATTTTGATGTTACATGGATCATATAATTACATTTGAAGTTAGTTACCTTTTGGCGAACAATGTTCCAAGTATTTTGCTAGCCCAAAGGAGACAATTCCAAAAAGAACGTCGTTAATGGTCTGCATCAACATATGACATAATTATAATCAGTCAGTTAATCATGATATTAATTAGCATTAATTACACACCTTTAATTAATCATGATTAGTTAATGGTCATGCTTAACAGTTAAGCTACTCACTCACTCTCATGTTATGGACCATATAGAGAAATACACACCATTAATTATATCCTACGTAAATTTGTCTCAAAATGAAAATGAAAACCAACAATATGAATGAAATGATATACTAGCTTGTTACCAGCTGGGAGTAATAAATAATAGAGGTAAATGTACAAAACCACCCCCTGTTTTGGCCTATTTT
>JAYMTK010002390.1:0-13979 GCA_036897405.1 Pelargonium myrrhifolium | reverse complement strand
AATATATACAAAATAATAACATTTGTAACAAATTCATCATTAGATAGAAACTTTACCATTTTCTACCCTAAACATTTGTATTAATGATATCAGATACATGTGAAAATACATGTAAAATAGATACATGGAAAAATACTTTTCCTTAATTATATATAATGAGCCTTAATGTTAGGAGCAGCTCAATATCGCTCATTTTATCGATTAATTTTGACGAAATTTTTCGAAAAAAATGTTAAGTATAAAAATATATATTACAAAAGATGACAAATACATGTCCAACGTCCCAAAGTAGAAGAGTTCTAAGATTTTTGTTTTTGAAGATTTAGGGTTTGGTCTCGATGGCAGCGGATATGGCATGGGTGTAGCGGAACTCGGCGACGGTCCTGATGGTAATAAGCCTGGTGTGCTGGGGGTCGTGGTGGAGAGGGCCAGAACTGGGGAAGGCGCGAGGCGCTGGTGAGAACGTCTAGTTGAGGGCGCGACGATGGGAGGCGGCGGTGCTCCAGGGGAGTAGAGGCCGGAAGGGGGTGGCCGGGGATGGCAGGGGGCAAGGCTTAAGGCGGGAATAGGAAGGTCAGGGCGCAGCGGTGTGGGCCGGGAGATGGGCTGAAGGTGTGGAAGGGGCAGTGGGGGCGGCGTGGCTCGAGACGGAGAGCACCAACAAAGACCAGCCAAAAACGGGACGGAGCCCATCACAAAGGGGCTGGAAGGAGCTTCGGAGTGATGGTGAGGAGGGGCGTTGACCGGTTGAAGCAACATGATGGGAGGGAGGTAGGTCTTAGGTTTTGGTTTAGGGTTTTTTGGTCTCTTGTTTATTATTTTGGTTTGTTGGTTCTTGGTACGTACGACCGGTTGGAGGGGCAACCGGAGAAGGGTCCTGGCCGTGGGCACGAAACCTGTTGGAATAAAGTTAGGGGTGAATGATGAAAATGTGAGAGGAAATTATCTCAATTTTCATGGACTACTAGCTGGAAGTCTGACTATCTGGCTGCTCTGGATCCGAGTCCATTGTGATAGTTGTCTTAATTTTTGTTATGTAACTGAAAAAACTACCTTCATGATCTTATGAAATTGCACTTTTTCTGGTTAAAAAAGTTAAAGATGACAAATACATGATATTCATTTGTAATTTCTGGATTCTTGACACAATCATATACTTTTGTGAGCACTCTCAAACACATAGCATGTAAATGGTTATTTTTCAACTATATTGTTTTTGTGATGAATGTATAAAACGAAAACCCTATAATATAAGATAGGTAGATGTTAAAAATGGAGTATAACTTTAGAGGATCCGACATGATAGAGGGAGTGGAATAAGAAAGATGCGGAAAGAGCAACTGCCCACCATTTATTAAATGCCAAAATAACGTCTAAATGGTGGCGGTCATGGCTCTTTAAATAAATGTGTAAGCCATGATTATTACAGTAATTATTTGTTATATTAGTAAGTGGCCTCATGAAAGTGATAAGCAACTGGATAATCACCCTTTGATCTCACATACATCATTTCTATATTAGGTGTTGTCTTCCCATGACATTGATATGTTTACGTGAGTTCTGGTTAAAGTGGAACATCTTTTTTCTAACCCAAAATGACACTCCCTAACTAATTTAAAACTGTTGGTAATATATCATATACCATGGTGTGGTGACTCAGTTTGTCTTGGAATTTTACTGAGCAATTACAAAATATATAATATACCTAATGTTGCTTATGCGTCACATTAAAGGAACAACCTCATATCAACAGATCCAAGTTACGTAAAATAAAATATACGGATATTAAATCCACCGCATTAGATAAAACAAAAGAATACAGTAAGGTGGATACTAAAACTAACAGTTTGGGTCATAACATGTAACACGATTGACACGCACAACACGCATGATTAAGAACTTAAAAGTAATTTATCCTAAAATATAATTATAGGTCAGATCAAAATATCTTATTACTATTAAAATTTTGGAACATATACATATTTTACCATAAAATATAACAGAGTAAGATATGTAAAAAATTTCTTCAAATGTGTTGAATACATTAAATTTGTGAATTTACATATTCGTGTTGGGTCGTGTAGTGCTAAACATGTCAACCTGATCCATTTACATAAACGTGTTACTCATGTCGTGTTCGTGTCAACACGGTCCATTTAGTTATCGTGTTAAACGTGTTGTGTTCATAATCTTGTCATGTTCGTGTTGAGTCATGCAACACAAACAACCTTTAACATGACACGAACACGACGTACACGCACGGATTGTGAGCTATAGTGGATTGAGTGAAGAGTGAGTTCAAATTATGCAACTAGCCTGCTAAACAAAATTGTCCTCATTACCTCATAGTCCCCACTGGTGCCACTTTCATCATCAGCCTCAAAATTACCAAACAATACTTAACCAGAGGCAGAGAGGAAAGATACATGGGACTGAATTGTCCCAAGTCTTAACTTTCCCACCTCAATCCTCCTGATACATTTATACCTGCAAGCAACCATATATATAGATCCAAGTCCTGGTCAACCATTCTCCTCCTCTATATATTCCAATTCCAGAACCTGAGGAGAGAACAAAAGAAGACAAAACCAGGTCCTCCAGTCCAATCCTTTGCAGTAACATAATAACTCAGTAAACAAAGTGTATAGTAAAGATGACAAAATTGAGTTGGAGGAGAAAAGTCAAGGTGTCTACAGTGAAGAAGACCTGAGAATGATGGAAACATTATTAGAAGTAGGTAATTAATTACTTGGGCAAATGATGGTGACAGTGATACTACATGCACATGCACAATATTGAGACATATGGCACTTGTATACTCAATCCAGACCCACCATCATAACTACTTACTAACTCATTGTTCAAGCAGGCCATTACATTTGCACTACACAACACTACAGAACATGTTATGCACTGTATGGAATCCTACTTTGTAGAATTTGACTGCCAACAAAACTACAAATTCCATTTCCATATGTACAGCCACATATTTTACTTTAGGGCTCAGTGCAAACCCTAGATATTGAAGTATTAATTTAATGCAAACCTAACGAAACCTAATCCCAAACACCCTCATCAAAGCTCTTGCTCAGATTACCTCTCAGAGATGAAAAGGACAGCCTACAAATCTGCATGTTCCATGGAAGTGCAACAAATTACCATTCAAAACAAGAAAGCAACATTAACAAGACAATTTATTCAACTTTTTTTGTCTATCATTTACCAAAAGAGTGTAGAGACACAAGTACACTTGTTATCAGCTAGTGTTCTTTGTACATCATATTTTGCATCTGGACAGTCAAAATTTGGCTTCAAAGAAAAGGTACATTATTTGAATAGTTGATGAATTCAATTTTTTCTCTTTAATTTTTACAGCAGAAAAACTTACAGGGCTCTCTTATCCAAAGCAAGTACAAAGCTTAGCTGAATAGTTGCCGCAAATCTTGGAGCGTATTGTTGGGCCTTAGAGGTTGAGCTTTCAACCCAACTTCAAGTTCTTGCCAAGTTACCACTAACGTATTGAAAAATGGAAGGGGAATGCAGCCTCAACAAAGTTTGGTCACTCGAAGTCAAAAGGCAGTTGGTTTATGAGCTGGATCGCCCTGGCCACCAGACAGTAAGGGGAAACAGAGGCTAGATTAGTGGAATTCATTACTTTGGAGATACTTCTAGTTCAGGAGGCAAGAGGTTCAAAAAGCTCCCTTGAACAGGTGGCTTATCAGTAGTCGATGTCTCAGATGTCTCCGAAGTTTCCGACTCATCATCTACCGATAGCCAAAATACAAAACAAATAAGAAAAACAAAAATACAACTCATGAGCAAGGAGATGTGTAAAATGACTCCAAAACTAACATGCATGCATACATAATCAAATAACAAAGGGAGATAAATGGGGAAAAATATAAAGAGTGTTTGAAGCATTACCAAAAAGCGACTTGACCGATGGCCTCTTTGGTTTTGCATTTTTCTTTTTCAACTCGGCTAGAAAGAAAAGGGATCAAAATCAGTCAATGTATATTGCCAACTAAAAAACAAGCATATGTGTATCAAATCAGGTAACTAGGTAAGTAATACTCCCTCCGTCCTAAAATGAGTGTCCTGTTTCTCTTGCATTTTTGTCCCAAAATAAGTGTCTTATTTCTTTTTCTAGTAACTTAGTTATGTATGAATTCTCCATAATATCCTTATAAAAAGTTAGTTAGGATCTCTCAACGCATAATTATGAGGATACAATAGTAAATATATCACTCTAACTAACTTCTCCTTAATTCTTCTCAAAATAGAAAGGAGGACACTCATTTTGGGACGAAGGGAGTAATAGATACTCCCTCTGTCCTAAAATAATAGTCCAATTTCCAATTTTTGTAGAGATGAGGTATTCTAATATCATAAGGATATTATTGTTAATTCATGCATAACTAACTCTCTTGGAATGTGGACAATTATTTTGGGACAGAAGGAGTATTAATTTTTCTTATCAAATGATGGATAAAACATTGTGTTGGCATGTTCCCACCCGTGCCTATATTTAGTCCTATACAGTACTTATGTGGTCAGAACATAAACTCATCTCAGAGACTTGATAATCATCGTTGACAATTTCAAAATTCTTATGTATTGTCAAATGAATGCAACATTCACAAACAATTTCAAGAACAAATTCTTGTAATTACGAGACTATGCAAAAACGAGACATATATAAGCAAGGGATTGAATAAAAATAATATACCCATCCCAGGAACTTGATAATCATTGACAATTTCAAAGTTCTTGTACGTGTACCCCATAAAATTGATATCCTTAGAAGAGAGCATCTGCAAGATAAGAAGGGGATGTGAAAAAGAGAAAACACACTCGCACTCGCACTCAAACTCAAAATTGCCAGTTAATATTATATCAGCAATAGTATTGACTATTCAAAAATAGTTGTTGCTTCATCTATCATTAGTTATGAAAAACCCGCCTAATAGCATACATCCTACAACAAGTCTTTTATAATGGGATATACAGTTGTCACCATTCAACGAAATTTGAATGACATTAATCCGTTCGATCTAGTGAGTAGTCTTAACTTCTCCAGTAAAAACACCAGAAGTAGTCTTTTGCATGTAATGGAATGTCTCATCTACAACAATCAGTACATGCATCAAAACATAATACTTTCTCAACTATGTGAATTTGGTGCTGATCTACCCATCTTTTATCAGAATACAACAAATAGAATAATCACTTAATCTATAAAGGGGGGAGCCCAGGCCTGCTGTTTTATTGAAGTACTTAAGAATCCACAACAAAAGGAGGGTAAAAGAAGAGGAAGAATCTCAGGTAAACCTACTATGATCAGAGTGATGAAATTCCAAGTCCAAATGTTAATAATTTTTATTTTTTTAATATCAAAAGGTTAGATTAGCGCACACACCGTGCTGTTGTAAAAGCCAATTGTGTCACAGAACAAACACTTCGATTGTAAGCAAACATATAAAAGAGTATAAAATGTCAAAGACATAAAAAGGAAGAAGCTACTCCATACCAATGTTAACAGAGCATCTGTTTCTATCAAGCAAATCTGTAAAATTGTACTTATAAGTTATAATTATCTTGTGTGTGTGTGTGTGTGCGCGCATGTGTACTCTTGGTCCAATGCCTGGGCTTCATAACAGTATCAGTGGCCCTCCAATGTTTACTGCTAGAGCATTTGTTTGTGGTTACAAGGAAAAAAAAAACTATATATACACTAGTTTAGGCTTCTGCATCAAGATAGAAGCTCCATTTTTGCCAATGTATAGAAATAGGTCAAAGTAAGGGGTGTTGCCTCATATCTTACATTAACAGTGAGTTAAAATACAATGGGTATGCGCTAACACTACACAAATTAACAGGTAACTCTCTAGAAGCATTAGATATTTTTATTCTCACCTTTCTCCATGGGCCACTTTTTGATGATGATTGAGTCTGATTCTCAGTCTGCAGGTCCAAAACATTATTAGAGAACAAAAAACGCGGTAAATAGCTTGGAATGCACCAGTATAAATAGTTCCAATTAATAAGAATTAGAGAAACAGACACCTCTTCAAACTTCTCAAAATTTTGAGTATCCAACTCATCATTGACCTCGGGAATATATGCAGCGTCCATTTGATAAATTCTCTCCCAGTCAATATCATCAAACCATGGATGAACCTGAAAATATACGCAAAAGCAAGATAACTCACTTCATTTGCAGCTAGCTTTTGGAAGTAATCCAATAATTTAGAACAGGACACACCATACAACACCTTTATTTCATCTGCGCCATTTGATCCCAGTCTCTGATTGACGTTACACAAGAGTCTGCTAATAAGATCTCGTGCCTCTGGAGATAACCTTGCTTCTTCAGGAAACTTCAAATGCGTTCTCCAATTTACTATCTGTGAACAAATAGAAGAAAAACATTTTATTTTCTGAGTTGGCTCATTGCATTGGTGTTGCAACAAAATCAGCTACTTAGAATCTTTAATACTTTGTACACCCAGAGCCTACACGCTATAGCTTAAAACTTAAAAGACATGTTACAAAAGGCTTTCCAATATTTCTAGCTTAGTTGTAAGAATCTTTGTATGTCCAGAGGCTACAAGCCTGTAAAGTCTAGCATAGTTTAGATCTACAAAATATCCTGTAACATCAATAGAGGGAAAATTCAGAAAGAAATTATTTGTAATTTAAATAGCAACATTTCTGTAATTACCTTCCTGCAAGTTGACATAGGATCATCAGAATAGAAAGGCGGATACCCCACAAGCATTTCATACATAATAGCACCGACTGACCACCTGTGGATCAATAACAAGTGTATCATTGTCACAATGATATATGTTACTAAAAAGGAATGGGCCATCTTTCCAAATCTCATCTTGGTGGAACTGTTCCAGATTATATCCCACAGCTTTGGAAGGCTCATACCATGGAGATAATAACCAGGTTGAACCATATCACATGGAATACTAAAAATGATCTTTAGGCATGCAATAAACTCAACTCAGATTCTAATGTAAAAAGGATTTGGCTTAACAGCTATGTAAAACTCAATGGAATAGCTCCCTTTCCATGAGACATCCAAATATTCAACAGAGGAAACTCATACTTACCAGTCACATTCCATCCCATATCCTTTCTTCAACAGAACTTCTGGAGCAATATAATCAGGTGTACCGACCGTGGAATATGCCTGCAATGTCAAAATACAAAAAATGTTATGGATAAAAAGACATCACCTCCACCAAACACTACATTTTTTTTACGATACAAGCAGTTAGGGTATAAAAATTAAATTGGGCCTTCAACTATCAACTTAAACTTTTAGTTGAGTTCGTTCTTCAAATGGTATCAGAGGCTTGGTGACCTAAAGGTCACAAGTTCGAGTCACACTACTGCCACCCTTATTAAATAATTAAACACCAGAACAAGTCGAAAAGAAGACCTGTGACGTGCATAGCGGTAATGGGCTTGCAAGTGAGATGGGCGTGTTAGAGTATAAAAATTAAATTGGGCCTTCAACTATTAGTTTAAGCTTTTAGTTGAGTTGTTTCTTTTACAAACATGCAAATAGAAAGTGCTCCACCATTCTGAGGGACAACTCAGATCATCATCTGATTGAATCAGAGAATGAGAGATAAGATTTGGAGACAGGGACCATGGAAGGAGAGACATGGGATAATTTGCTGAGTGCCTGCTTGGCAACTATTATTAGTAGAGTAGGCATGCTTGATGTTCCCTATGTATGCAAATATGTAGCAATACACGGTTCCTAAATTTTGGCAAAACCTTGATTTCTCTTGTGAGAAACTAACCCGTGTACTATATTCTTAAGAAGAAAATGGTGTTTTCAGACCTCACCATTTACTTTTCTGATTCTACATCTTACGAAGGCTTGAGATTTGAGCCCATTAGAGCGGAAGGTTAGATAACATTCGAGAATTACTACTTTTTGGTGATTTTGTTTTGGA
The DNA here is from genome assembly GCA_036897405.1 of Pelargonium myrrhifolium. Taxonomy (NCBI): domain Eukaryota; kingdom Viridiplantae; phylum Streptophyta; class Magnoliopsida; order Geraniales; family Geraniaceae; genus Pelargonium; species Pelargonium myrrhifolium. The sequence goes on along the minus strand of JAYMTK010002390.1, from coordinate 5,997 downwards.
ACTGATCTGTTTCCACTTTCCAGGTATGCTTTAGTTCTATGATGGCTTACGTAGCTTGATCAGGGGGACTGTATTTGGGTTTCCTCTCCACTGAAGGGTATAGTGGCTGTGTAGGCCTTGTAATATGATGACACTTTTGCAGGTCCAGAGCTTACTTTGCTTTTGGTCTCTGCTTCATTGAATACAATGAAGTTTATACGAAAAGAAATCCCCAAGACAAACAGTGAGAAACATAATACTAGGTGTTACTGCTTGCATGATTTAGGGTAAGAAGCTTACAAGCATCCTCCTGTTCCTCTGCCAATGCTGTAGTTGCTCTTGTTGCGTGCGCTTTGGAACTGGAGAACGAACATCATTTTGTCCAGAACCATTTGGGTTACTTGAAAAATCTTCCTCTTGGAGAGTACTGCAGTCTAAAGGTTTGCATAGCCCAAAATCTGACAGTCTCAAGTGACCAAATTTATCAAGTAGCAGGTTGTCAGGTTTGATATCCCTACAAATTACATCAACAACCAGTCGAGCAATATTTCAATTTCTTAACAAGTCAAATAACATCAACAGATTATAAACCTACAAATGTGTTCTCTTTTCCTTTTTCTTTTTTGTCAAGGAACAAACCTATGAATGTAATTGTGTATATGGATAGATTCAATTGCCAGGACTGTTTCTGCAATATAGAATCTGGCTTCATCTTCAGTCAGTGTATCCTTTCTCATTAGCAAAGTCATCATATCTCCACCAGGTAGATATTCCATAATTAGATAAAGATATTCATTATCTTGAAAAGAACAGTAAAGTTTGACTATGCAATTGCTGTCAACCTCTGCAAGCAGATTCCTTTCAGCTTTGACATGCTCAACCTAAAATTATCCAGAAGTCAACTAACAAGAAATATAATGGACAAGACCTCAATGATATATCATCTGGCAGGCCAAAAAAGAATATACCTGTCCTCTGCGAAGCATCTCTGACTTCTTAAGCTTTTTCATAGCATATACATTACCTGTCGTCTTTTCTCTACACACCCTAACCTGCTCCCAAAAGCATATAAAACTGATTATAAACTTAAAACAAAAAAGCAACCAATTCTAACCAACTCCTATAATGCATCATAATTATGACAATACCATTTCTATTACATCCCCCTTTTCCCCATTATGTTGTGTTTAAATGGACCTCATAGTACACGATAATCTTAAAGCAAACCATGAACTAATGTTACATGCTCTCCAGTCAGCATGACTGTTTTATTCGTGATCTTGGATGAGATCCAACGAGGGATAATCATTTGATTAGAATAAAAGAGTTTGCCAGTACTTTCGCTAAGCCTTTTATTTCCTTAAATAATTGTAGATTCATAATAAAATGTAGGGTAAATTACAAATGACTACCATGTCCTTGTCACCTTTTGCAATGGATACCCCTAAACTTTTTTTGTAACTTTAGACTAATGAACTATTTTTCACCCATTCCGTCAATTAACTTTGACGGATTTTTTCGAAAATGCCAATTTTGCCCTTCTTGTCACCTTTTTTTGCAACTTTAGACTACCCTTTACTTGTCACCTTTTGCAAAGGACTACCCTAAACTTGACATTTTTGAAAAATTCTGTAAAAGTTAACTAACCTAAAATGTATTACAATCTCTATCCTGGTTAAGCATTTCATTTTCTCAATCCAACATAATCAAGGAAACAGTTATATTATGAAGCACCTAATCGAATGTAATTGAGAACATTAGGAAACCAAAGAGGGCTAAAACTTTAGTTCAAGGGAGGTGGATTACGTTGGGTTAAAATTGCAGCAGATAGAAGTAAAACTAATATGCAATATCCATTCTATCACCTAATCTCATAATGCACATCAACATTACATTCTAATATTCTATAAGTATATCTTACTGGCTACAACCTATGAAACTCTGAAGGGACGCCTTGGCCCTTGCATGTCAAAAATGTTAAACACAAGAACATAGGCGTGTTACATTTGACGGAAGAGTACATGAATTGTGATACAATAAGAAATGAGTAAGCCATCCCGTCCCCAAATAAACTACATCCAACTGTCCAAACCTAATAGTAACCAAGAAAATGCTGGAACAATTCAACAAGTTCATAATTTGAGCTAAAGTGTGTGAATGTCAAAAAGGATAACCACAGTGTAATTAACAACGGCTATATACAAATAACAGGAAGCAAACAGAGAGAAATTTTGGAAAAAGAGGATCATAACAAATTAAAAAACATATACCTCTCCAAATGCACCCTTGCCGATCATTGTCAACAACTCAAAATCATCAGCACCCATCTTATGTCTCTGAAGGCGCATGTATTCAGTTTCCTTTTTCTCCAAGTACTTTAGGAGATTGTTTTGATCTTCTTCAGAGACATCAGCATCGGCTAACTTCTTCTCCAACATATTTCGTCTGTTTGAAGCAAAGTATAATTAGAAATACTATTGCAGTCTACTGCATCCTATTCAACTACTACATGAATAACATACAAAAAAAACTACTGCAGCTATCAACTAGTAATATTATGGTCAATTCAACTTATACTCTGATTAAATAAAAGTACATATCATGTAGTGGATCCTCATATCAAATAATTGTGGAAGTAGCAATTTTAATTGCTTCATATACAAATACAAGAACAAGGGATTTTCTGTATATATAAAGAAACATCAGTTCAAATTCTAAAGTACAAGGCAGTCCACCCACTATGCCCTCCTTTCTAAGAGCCCAATTAAAAGCAAAATCAAACTCATATAGGAAATGAGGCAGACCTTGGACTTGAGCTTACCAACTAAACCACCAAGCCTGAGTAAGAGCACAAGCTTGGTTCATTTTCCAGCCCTAATATTATGCAAAAATTTGAGCATTCATATGATTTATACAGCAAAGTTATAAACCAATAAACACATGAGATTGAGATTTATACATGGGATCAATACCGGATAAAAAAACCTCCTAGAGTGGAACACTATTTCTTATAATAACTGATATTGTGATTCAAAATGAACACAATAAGGTACCGTTTGGATTAGAAATTTGGTGGGAATGGGAATGGGAATGAGTTTCATTCTCATCCCCATTCCTTCCATTCCCATTCTCATGTAGTAGTGTTGAGTTTAATTGACTAAAGGAATGAGACATTTTTAATCCAAACAAGGGAATGAGAATCTCATTCCCATTCCCATTCCCATTGTTGATTCCCATTACAATGTAATCCATACAGAGCCTAAGAGAAAGGCAGCTTACCGCTCTTTCCTTTCCTGCAGGATCTTCATTTGCTCCTTGTAATGGTTCTCAATATACTGCTTGGCCGCAGCAACCTTCTGCTTGGTGGCATTGGAAAGGGCCTCTTCGCTTTGATTACTCCCCTGACTCCCTTCACTCCCTTGACTTTCGTCGTCTTTATCTTTGTCTCCTCCCTCGTAAGGCTCCTTCTTCCTCACGGTCCTAAATTTGTCCCGCGGTTGCAACTTCTGGAACCAACTCCTAGCCGAATCCATTCTCTCTGCAACACACGCACTCACTCACTCACTCAACCACCAAATTATCATCCCTCCCTACTTCCGCACCTAAAAAAAAACACCAAATCAAATGCAATCTACTTCAAGAGCTCGCAATCCTGACAATGACAATGACATAGAAGTTGAAACTGGAAAATAGGCATCACCAATCGCGATCCAATCAAGATAGTATGAGAAATGACGGCCACATTTCGCATAACAGGTTCGGAAGAAAATGAAAACAAAAGAACCCTAGAAAAAGAGGAAAACGATAATAGGAGGGCTGTTTGGGGGGAGAGAAAAGAAAAAGGAAATGGGAGGGAGCTGAGGATTCGGTTTACCGCGTAAATTGGAGGGAAAGAGAGAGAGGTTATGTGATCCGTGAAGCAGGCAGAGAGATAAGTACGCGGCCACACTGGTTTGATTCGCTGCTGCTGCTGTTGCGGTAGAATCGGAGGGAAGTGTTTCTTCTTCGTTGTTGTTGGTGTTGGTGTTGGTGTTGCTGTGGAGAATTGAGAAAATGCAATGACCTCCTCGATGTCCGCGTGTTAGTTTGCGTTGTGAGTCTGTGACAGCCAGCTCTCATTTTATATACCTTTTCCTCATTTTATTTTATTTTATTATTTATATTAATTAAATGTTGGATCACACGATAAATATAAATTGATCCGCGACAAGATTTGCCGGTAGACCTGACCGGATACACTGTATTTCGACTCTCGAGTCAGCACGATTACGTGGCCTGCCTTTGGGTTGGCGACACTTCAGTAGTTCAGTTAACTTCAATGCTAGGGCCTCACCCCTCTTGTTATTTCCTTTTTTTTTGTATTTTTTTTTTTGGTAACCATGGGATTTCATCATAGGATTTGTACTTTAACGGTTGATATTTTCAAGTCATTTAACCATATTAAATTAATTCTCATTTGATATTTGTTTTCCGTTTAAAATTTCTACATCTCCACATGAGTTCCATATAAAACTATTAAGATGTCAAATACTCTTTTCATTTTAAAATAATTGTTTTTTAATATTTTTCATTTTGTTGTGATAGACGTCCAAATTCCAAATGGATATCAATATTTTGATACAACAGGATCTTGTCTCAGACAATTATGTTACTGCCTTGAATGATTATCTTGTCCCCAAAGATATGAAAAAGATTGTTTCTACCCGTCACTCTGGGGAAATTCCTGTGGGGGATGAAAGTGTCACAAGTTCAAGGATGTGGGCTCGATTTGAGAAGCCAAAAAGCTCGGTGATATAGGCTATCGAAGAGACTTTGAACTTTGCTGGTGGCGGAAATTTCTCAAACATAAGGGTTACTCTAGAATCCTTTAAGAATGATGTGCATTTTTTGAAAGCACTTAACCACACTGCCACTTTACATGTTAGGCTTCTCTCTTACTTTTGGGGAGAGTTTGTTCATTGTTGCTAATCTATTAGCGTTTGATACTTGTTTTATGTTGCTCGTTCTACATTAAATAATTACATCTTAGAGAATGTGTCCTATGACTACTTGCTTCATTGAGATTGTTTGTGCTTCTATTTTTTGTTTGTCTCTTGTGTGTTCGAATAATAGCTCAATAGGAAAGTTTAATATTGAAGTGAACAATAATGAACATAATTAGGTGCAAAGTATTTGAGAGCCATGGAAGTTATTCAAGAGTGTTAGTTGTAAACTATTGTAGTGCAACATTTCATTGTTACAAAAACAAAAGGGGTAATTGCACACGACCTCATGTGTTTTGCACTTTTTGCATCAAGATACCCTGAACTGTTTTTTTTTTTTTTTATATATAATTTTGGGATATCATGTACTTTCACAGAAGTTATTCCGTCAGTTAACTTAACGGAATATTGCTCTCTTTCATCATGTGCATGACACACGATCTAATTTTTTTATTAAAATGTCCATTTTACCCTCCTTCATGAATCAAGAACATGTATGAAATGTTTGAAGTTTTCGGCGAGTTCTTCAACCAATTATTGTCGGAAACTGCAAAAACTCGCTGAAAAAATTATAGAAATTCAGATTCAATCAAAATTACACTACTAATTCAATTCAATCAAAATTCCAGATGCAATCAATCATATTCAATTCAATAGTTTCAATACATTAATTCAAAACAATAAACCCTAATTCTAAATCAAAACAATACATTGATAATACACTACCAGAAGGTGGAACTACAGTTAGGATTTTGATCTCGCGTGTTAGAGAACCAACTAAACTAAAAGCTTAACCTTATAGTTGAAGACCTCTTTATTCTCTTAATGTCATATTCCAACACACCCCCTCACGTGCAAGCCCGTTACAGCTTTGCAAGTGGACCAAAGAGAGACTGAAGAGAGATAGATAGATAGGAGTCCATTCCCGTTTCAACTTTACGAGTGGAATGAAGATAGATATATAGGAGCCCATTCCCCAGGTGGGTTGATATGAGAAGATAGAAAAATTCATTTTCGTTACAACTTCACGGGTGGA
>JAYMTK010002389.1:0-13983 GCA_036897405.1 Pelargonium myrrhifolium | reverse complement strand
CAGAAAGCAGATCGGGCGGTGGTTGGGTGGTCCGGGACTGGCGAGGAAGGTGTTGGGGGGTGGTCGGGTCGGATGGAATGTCCCCATAGAACCTCGTGTGGCTGAAGGTATGTCGATTTGCGAAGCTCTAAGCTGGGTTGCGGATCGAGGATGGCACAATATTATAGTTGAGTCGGATGCTTTAGAGGTCGTCTCAACTATCAAGTCTGGAGGGGAGGGTAACACCAATGCTTTTGGACTTGTCATAGGTGATATTGTTCACCTAATCAATCAATTCTCTCAGATAGAATTTTATTTTATACACCGATCAACGAATCAAGTTGCTCATTATATAGCTAGGAATTCAGGTGAAGTGTCAGGACAAGATACTTGATTAGGAAATAACGGTATTCTAGGCATCGATAGTTTGTTATGTTTGAATTTCTTTGAGTAATAAAAGTTTAAATTTACTTCAAAAAAAAAAAAAAAATGTACTCGTCTCTTTACAATTACAACAAGTCTAAAGCCCCAAAGCAGAAAGCCAAACAGCCCCCAATAGTCCTCAAGTGGGTCAATCGGATACGGCGAGGTGCAGGATTCGAATGGTTAAGATGAAAAGAATGCGCGATGTGACGTCAACGCACCCAGATTCAACGAATGGGAGGGCAAGCACATGGGCCCCAGATGGATGCCAGAGTCGCGTAGAGCCAATAAAAGCGGCACTTGGTCCAATCCCTGAAAGCATCGCCTCCACTATATATCCCTTCGCCTTTCAACTACACGCGAAAGGCGCAGAGTAGAGATAAAATCAACCCTCCTCCCTTTCTCTCTAGTCTTCATTTCAGTCGCCTACAAGGTAAAACCCTAAACTTGTTTTTCTTCTTTTCAGATCTGCCGCAGCTTTTCTCACTACATTTAGATCTGCTGATTCTTTTACTTGAGTTGTAGAGATTTGAGCTTGATTATGGATCTGTACTGTATAGTTGTATTTGATTCGATTCGATTCGTGTTTTGCCGCTAGATCCGTTGATTTCTTTTGGAGTTCTGTGATTTCCTACTGAATCTGTCACTTACCTGTTAGATCTGCTGTTTTTGAGTTAATACTCGACTTACTGAAGTAGAGAAATTTCACACTTCATGTCATCTTCATGGTCTTACCATTTGTTTTCGTGTTTTTATTGCTCTTTGCCTATTGGTGACTGTGGTTCATGATTTATTTGTTAGATCTAGGCTTTTGAGCTTTGTTTTAATGGTGATAAGTTATTTGTTTTATGCAAAGCTATTGATCGCTTTAAGGCGTGGTTTTCACTGATATTTCAGCAAGTGTAGCTGCTTTGTATCATGATTTTGCGAAATCGAATTCAATTTTGGTTATTTATTTTGTATGTTATATATGAAATCATATATCTTTTGTTTTGCTATCTGCCTGTTGAATCATAGCATGTTCACTGAAGATGTGCTTGATGATTCCTAGAATAGTGGATGTACTTGTTGACTCCTAGAGCTTTGGATGTGCTGTGGAATTTTCATTTATTTGTGTCAAAGAAGCACTATTATGTGCAGTCTTACTAGATATTTCAACTAGTGGCTGTTTCTATATCTCAATTTTCCAGAATTGTGCTCATATTTATGTGCTGAATTCAATATATGATATCTTTACTCTCTTCTTTTGTTATTTGTCAATCCAAATCTGCTCTGAATCATATGTTTCCTATTATGTTTGCCTTTCTTGAGTCTAAGGTATTTATCTTGTAAGAGATGCACTTCAAGGCTCTAGCCATGCTCTCCTCTGTTTTTAATATGAATGTGCAATAGTTTTAGGCTAATTGATTTGAATAATATTGCTTTGTTCTGAAGAGAATTCTGATTCGGTAGTATACTTGTTGCTGATGAATTCACCCATCATTAAAATGTGTTTTCTAATGGACTGCTATTTTTATTTTTAAAAACATTTGTTTAGTGTTATCAGGCTAATTATGTCTTAGAAACGTGTTATTCTCAAATTTTATTCTCTGAATTAAGTTTGTCTTGTGATGACATGGTAAATTGAAGCTGGCATGGAATTCAATGATGATGAGTTCACAATTATGTTGTTAACTGCATATTTCCTTTTATTGTTTCTTCACTAATTCCTTTGTAGTGTAAAATGATCACATCTTATTGACAATTTGGTTGTCAGCTCTCATTATTTTGTCAGCAAATGAGACTTGAACATTCTTAGATGCATCGCTGGAATATGAATTCAGTTATTTAGCTATGCCATTGGATAGTTTAGCCCTCCCTAATTGTCATTGTGAGATCTCACTATCTGTTGACATATGTACTCGAGCCGAATAGTCTCCTTACTTGTGACTTTATAGCTTTTACAAGTTTTATATGGTAGTTCATTTTGCTTCTTGAACATTATTTTTGTTTACTCTCACAATTATCTGACAGTTTTTTTTTTAATCATTTAGGGAATTCATCATGGTTGATCAAACTCAGCACCCCACTGTAATGCAGAAGGCTGCCGGGCAGTTCCTTCTACGCTCTACCCTTTCCCAAGATATTCAGGGTGTTGATGGGGCTTTCCAGAGGCCCGCTCTCTACCAAAGGCGTGCTGCATATGGGAATTACTCTAATGCTGCACTGCAGTATCCCATGATGCCAGCATGCAGAGCTTCATCTGATCTATCTATGGTTACAGCAACCACATCTCCAGTTTTTGTCCATGCCCCAGCTGAGAAAGGTCTCGCTGGATTTGCTATTGACTTTCTCATGGGAGGAGTCTCAGCTGCTGTGTCAAAAACAGCTGCTGCACCAATTGAACGTGTCAAGCTCTTGATCCAGAACCAAGATGAGATGATCAAATCTGGCAGGCTTTCTGAGCCATACAAGGGCATTGGTGAATGCTTCAAGCGTACAATTTCGGAGGAGGGATTCGGTTCATTGTGGAGGGGAAACACTGCCAATGTCATCCGTTATTTCCCAACTCAGGTTAGTTACTTTTAAAGTTTTCTCTTGTCAATCCATTCAGTTTATTGTCTTGAAAGTTGTACTCATCAGTTTCTGAATTTTGCTGTAGGCCTTGAACTTTGCATTCAAGGATTATTTCAAGAGGCTGTTCAACTTCAAGAAGGACAGGGATGGTTACTGGAAGTGGTTTGCTGGTAACTTGGCATCTGGTGGTGCTGCTGGTGCTTCATCTCTTCTTTTTGTCTACTCTCTTGACTATGCCCGTACCCGTCTGGCTAATGACGCTAAGGCTGCAAAGAAGGGAGGAGAGAGGCAGTTCAATGGTCTTGTAGATGTTTACAGGAAGACCTTGAAGTCTGATGGTATTGCCGGGCTGTACCGTGGGTTCAACATCTCATGTGTTGGAATCATTGTGTACCGTGGTCTGTACTTCGGTATGTACGATTCCTTGAAGCCAGTGCTCCTCACTGGAAACTTGCAGGTTAGTGAATTGTGTTTTAAGTTCTCATTTACTCCTTGCAGTTAATTTTATGTGGTAGGTTGCTGTTACAGAAACCATATGCATCTCCATAGAATCACTTAATCATAATATTTGATCACTGCCTTGTACTATGTTTTTTGCTAGCACCTGAAGTATTAAGCTTATACTGGCTTTGTTATTACAATTACAGGATAGTTTCTTTGCTAGCTTTGCCCTTGGTTGGCTCATCACAAATGGTGCTGGTCTTGCCTCGTACCCAATTGATACTGTTCGCAGAAGAATGATGATGACGTCTGGTGAAGCCGTCAAGTACAAGAGCTCATTGGACGCGTTCTCTCAGATCTTGAAGAACGAGGGTGCCAAGTCCCTCTTCAAGGGTGCTGGTGCTAACATCCTGCGTGCCGTTGCTGGTGCTGGTGTGCTTGCAGGTTACGACAAGTTGCAGGTGATTGTCTTTGGAAAGAAGTACGGATCCGGCGGTGCTTAATTGGTGTTTTAATGCCATGTAGCTTTAGATGTTGATGAAAATCTTGAGTCAGAGAGAGTTTGTCCCGGCAAAGTTTTTCTTGAATAAGTAAGTTTTAGAGGGTTGTGATTGCTTCCCCGAACAGAGTATAATGCCTTTTTGGATAAATTTTTTTCATAATTAAGTTTATTAGAAGAGCAGGAAATGCTGCTATGCACTGGGAGGGATATTTTCTATATTTGTTTAACTACATTTTGTTATCGGAAATGATTGATTTTTGAATATTCTATACATGCATGTTCCTTCAAGAATTGAAATATTGCCAGTTCGTATATTTGGTTGCAGCTGATTATAACCAGCGTACTATCTTTTGTTGGTTTATTTTGTTATTGATATTTCAAACCTTAATATCTGTTTTAGAGCATATCCTTTCAGTTTTTCCGTGACACTTACTGTTTACACTATTTTCTTAAACGAGTCGGGAATCAACAAATCCAAGGTTTAGGTTTTTTGAAATTATGAAGAAATGTGTTTATCTATCCTTTTCAGTGAAAAATATTCTTACTGCGATTATTAGATTTGTTTTCAACAGCAAGTTTGAGCACTACTACTGTGTTATAACATGCCCATTGTGGACCCTTCTCTGCTTCCTCTAGAACTTAAAAATGAGAGCCCTAATAAAAAGAAATGGGAAGAATAGCACCAATGGTCCGAGAGATTCCAAGAGTCTGGGAGCTACGCCTCCAAACAATGCATTTCTTAATGAGACTCAAGGGGCAAGAGAATTCAAGAACCACACGACCCTACCTTAAATCATGGGGCAAGGTAAGAGAGCACGAGGTGATCGAACCTCTATCAATCTAGCCATAAGCCATCATCAACATGACATAATGCACCACATACCATACTCCAAGAAGACCAGTCTCTCAACCATTAAAGGACCAAGGCTATATGATATGATGACTAAGCATAACTCGATCAAGAGAACAGAGGAAAAATCTCAAATGATGGCTAAAAAAGATATCGAGAATGACCCATTGATCAACCAACTGAGGAAAAACAATAAGAAGGTCCAAGAACAAGCTGTTTTGGATGTCAACAACATGCAAGGCTAGCCGTTATCTTATCATGCAATCTCATGGTATGTGATAACTTGTAATGTCCTAACGCAAGTTATCAATGAAAAGTTTATTTTGTTGTGAAATTTTTTGTCCTCCCATATTGAGTACGCTCCATGATGACATGTTGAGTATGAACCTCATGGTCTCACGATGCACTCTCATGGACCTACAAAAAAGTCCACATATCTCGTGGACAACAATGATATCACTTTAAAAAAAATAAAATGAAAATCTCAATCTCAAAACCATGTGCTAATTAATTATTATCCAAAAGTAAATTAAAAGAACTTAAAATTATTTTTTCCTCTTCGCCAATCTCTCTCCTATTGTTTCATCTTCTTCTTTTGTATACAGAAGTGCTTATGAAAAGTAACTCGAAATGTCTCCATCATGTTAACATCAATTTGAGGCAGCAATGAGCTCACAACATCTTCCACGCTCCTCACCACAAACTCCTCATTTTTCATATTCTTCACCTCGAAGCACACATAGTGCCAGCAATTCGAGTCTCGAGTCTGTTCATAAAACAATAGCTCTAGCATAACCGGTTGTGGGTTCAGACTTCATGTAGGTTGTTTGCTCTGGGTTCGAGTTATGTCGGATCAGACCAAAAGAAGTGAATATTGAATTAAGTATTGTCCCTATATATTAAAGTAATCATGTGAGGTACATCTAAACTCGGGTTATTACTTTAATTCAAAGATGCGATTTAATCAACTTTTTTTGGTTCACCCAATCAAACTCAATCCGGATTTTTATTTTTAAAAGCGACTTGTCATTGTTACCCAAATCATCATAATTATACACCTCATATAAGTTGCCAGTGTACCGCCTAATTGTTTTTAATAGAACAAGTTAACACCGTCAATATATCTAAGTTAATTGTTCAAAATTGAAAGTTCATGCACATTTGTCTACAAAATTTGTCAAAAGTGAGTTATTTGTACATTTAATCAAAGTTCATGCACCTAAAATGTACTTGTCTCTTCGGTTCCCGACTCACTTTTTGGAAGAGTTTTCAAAGCGAAGTATTTCTCAAAACAGGATCAGCTCTCTTGGCTCCAATAGGCTATAATCCAAGTTTCGTTTGGCGTAGCATCCAGTCAGCTCAAGCTATGCTCAGGTCCGGGAGCTATTTTAGGATAGGGACGGGCGATTCAGTTAGGGCGTTCTCTGATCCATGGGTTCCCACAATGCCCGGTTTTATTCCAGTCCCTAATCCATCTCAGGCCGGTTCAGATTTGTACTCGTTAAAGGTTAGTTTCTTTCCTGATCCGAATTCGCATGATTGAGATATTAATAAGTTGCAGCGGTTCTTTGTTAGAGATAGTTGGAAAGATGTTGTGAAAATCCCGTTGAGTGCGAGACGAGTCTAGGATAAATGGACGTGGATGCACTCGAAAGATGGCAATTACTCCATGAAAAGTGGTAATATGCTTTTATCTAGATCGGATGGAACGCATGGCGGTTCACCTATATGAAAGGCAATTTGGACATCTAATACCCAAGTGAAAGTCAAGCATTTTACATGGAGGGTGGTGGCGGGTTGTTTACCGATTAAATCCCGGCTTATTTCACGTCGGGTTGAGGTCGAGCCTGAATGTCCGAGATGTGGGATTGCAACTGAGACGGAAGAACACATATTGTTGCACTGTAACTTTGCAAACCTTGTTTGGTCTAATTTGGGGTTGGCTGGTCTTAGTAGTAGCAGCAACACAGTGGAACAATGGGTTGAGGCTTTGTTACAACGGAATGATCCGAACCTCTTTGCTAAGGCATTTTATATTGCATGGAGCATGTGGAAATCCAGAAACGATGGAGTATGGAACTCCAAATGGGGTGGTGCTCAAGAGACTATTTCCATGGCCATGGCAGTCTATCAATCATGGAAAAAAGCCAAGTATGGTCGGGCGAGCATTGAGGGTAGTAACAACGAAGGCACGGAGCAAGAAGATGGGGGGACTAAGTGGAAGGCTCCTCCTAGAAACACTCTAAAGTTAAATGTGGACGGGGCCACTTTTGATCCAGAAAGCAGATCGGGCGGTGGTTGGGTGGTCCGGGACTGGCGAGGAAGGTGTTGGGGGGTGGTCGGGTCGGATGGACTGTCCCCAGAGAACCTCGTATGGCTGAAGCTATGTCGATTCGCGAAGCTCTAAGCTGGGTTGCGAATCGAGGATGGTATAATATTATAGTTGAGTCAGATGCTTTAGAGGTCGTCTCAGCTATCAAGTTTGGAGGGGAGGGTAACACCAGTGCCTTTGGACTTGTCATAGGTGATATTGTTCACCTAATCGATTAATTCTCTCAGATAGAATTTTATTTTATACACCGATCTGCGAATCAAGTTGCTCATTATATAGCTAGGATGGTAGGTGAAGTGTCAGGACAAAATACTTGGTTAGGCAATAACGGTAGTCAAGGTATCGATAGTCTGTTATGTTTGGATTTCTTGTGTAATAAAAGTTTAATTTACTTCACAAAAAAAAACACCGCTTACTGTTTGTAATTAAAAATAGAAAATAAAACGCAGCGTTTTATTTTTGACGTGGCATGCAAGACGAGATTCAATCACAAGCCATGTAAACAACGGGTAGGTGAACTTTGGGGAGTCCCACAAATTCTAACGTCCCTTACAGGCTGACACGACATCGTTTATTGCCTGATCCAACTCGGCGCCATTTCTGCTCTTATCCAGATCTCTGCATCTTCATCGTATGATTATACTCTACACCCCTCCCCGCCATAAATCGTTGCATCTTCAATACAGAAGAAGAAAGCTCCATGGCTATGGCGTCCCTGAGGTTTTCCTTTGCCAATGCCTCAACAATTCCGACCTGTCTCCGTAAAATTCAAGGCTCAGTTTTTCCCAGCAGACTCGCAATTCACAAACCTAACGTCAATTTTCCGGTTACATTTTCACCGATTGAAGCGCCTTCCCATGTACCCTCCGTTCCGAGATCCCAGTCTCATTCGAACCCACAAAGCAGCGAAGCTGAAGACGACGACTCAGAAGCTTCAGTTGAAGATCTTGCGATTCCAGAACATTGGTTAGTCCCTTCCAAGGCCCAGGAGGTATCACTTTAATTTCTCCACCAGTTCCATTGTTCGTTAAATGCATGATGATTTTTCTGATTTTGTGCTAGCTTTCTCGATTGTCGTGTATTTAATTCGAAATTGTTTTCGGTTCTTCTTCATTGATGAAAATTGAAATGCTAAAAAGTTTGATTTTTTAGGTTTGTCCAGTCAAATAGACTTATGGGTTGTGTTCAGCTTCCTACATTTTTCCCCCCGTGAAATAAACTATATGCTATATAGGTTTATGCCTTGTAATTGTATGCTTTTGCAATTAGATTTGTCCATCTACATTTCAACATGGTTTATAGGCAACTAGATCAAGGTTATAGTCTAAATGGAATTCGAAATGAGGTCTAGATTATGCATATTTGAGTTGACTATCCACATATCATTATATCAACATGGTTCATAAGGCTACTGGTTTAGTTTGGTTTGCTTGTATCAGAATGAGAAGTTATTGTGTTTGTTCTACTTGTAAATGATTCACATTTTCGAGCATCATTGCAGGAATCAGAGTGGCTGAGGGTTACGCTGCATAAGTGGTTGGACGATGAGTACTGCCCAGAGGAAACCAATGTGGAGATCAGCAATGTTGCTGCTCAAGCATTCTTCAATTCTTTGCTACGGAAACAGACAGATATAGGCGAGATTTTGCTGGACATGGCAAGAGAATTGGAAACCATCTCCTATCAAGAAAGCTTCCACGGGGCATTCTCATCGGCAAATGCAGCAGTGAGCTTAATCGTTCAAAGAATAGAGCAGGCCTAGTTCTTTTTAACCATGAAGGTTTGAAAGGAAGTACCATCCATTCATTTTGCTGTGTATGTAAAACCTTTGCATTTCAGAGATTTAACAGATCTTGATAAATAAAATGATAACAAATATTTTCTTTACATAATGCTTTATGCCATTTGTTATTGGAAAGAAACTGGTGTTGCATAAATTTGACTTCATGCTTGTAAAATTCATGGTTATTAGTCTTTTTTTTTTTAAATCATGTTTTAACAGTTGAATGTTTACTACACCTGATCAGGTGCAGGGAATCCCAGAGTCTTGAACGATGTAAAACCTCCATCCACAACCAAGTTATGGCCACTAACATATTTTGCATCATCCGATGCAAGATAAAGTGCAGCATTAGCTATATCGGTGGGGACACATTTAGCCCCTGCCAAGGCACCAGCATCATATATCATTCGCTCAAGTCGCTCAGCATCAGCATTTGGAAAGACCCGACTCATTTCATCCATCACAAATGGAGTTGGAATGGCAAATGGTGATATGCAGTTAATTCGAATTCCATGCTGAGATAGTTCTGCTGCAGCAGATTTCACAGCTCCTAAGATAGCAAACTTGGAGATGGTATACGTGTGCTGTGCTAACCCGCCCATCAGTGCAACGATGCTTGCAGTGCAGAGAATTGAGCCAGTTTTAAGAGGGATCATCACACGGGATGCGTGTTTAATCCCAGCCATGACTCCTCGCACATTGATGTTCATAACCTGATCAAACCGTGCAAGGTCCAGATCCACAATGCTTGGTGGAGTATTGCAAGCTATTCCTGCATTGTTATACATGATATCAAGTTGGCTGTGTTCAGAAATGGTGAAATCAACAGCATTGGACACATCAGCTTCCTTGGTGACATCACAGTGGATGAAGGTGGCATTGGGTCCAAGTTCTTTCGCTATGTCTTGGCCAAGTTGGTGCTGGACATCAGCAATCACAACTTTGGCTCCATTGTTGATGAATTTTGTTGCAGTCGCCTTTCCTATGCCGCTTGCTGCTCCTGTGATCAGTGCCACTTTGCCTTGTAGCCTATTTTTATCATAGCACAACAAATTAGTAACACATTCTGACCAATTTGAACAAAGTTGTAGCTTTTTAACCTTGCAAAGTTATATGAATTAAAAATGTGGATTATCAGTGGAATAGTATTGTTTTTATACTTCGAAGCCGCCCAATCATTAGCACTTAGCACACTGATTTCAGTATGGTATCTTCTGGTTTCTGCACAAATTTCTACTTGGAAAATAACCAATCATGGCTTATGGTCTAAAACTGTCCTCTGTTGATAAGTTGCTGATTATCAGGGCTAATTGCCAAGCATATCAGGAAAAAGGTGTTGACCATTTTTTTTTTTTTTTCATTTAATGTCACATGTTAACAGAGGCATGAATCAAAACAAACAGAACAGAAAGTAGTAAAGGATGATTGACAAACCTGCCAGTTTGAGTGGAGAATGGCTTGTTGAGCTTCTCAGCAAGCAAAATTCTCGAGGCATACAAACCTTTTCTGTTCACATGATTAGAGCTATTCTCAGCACAAATTATAACAAAAAATATGCATCTGCATATCCCACAGATCAGAGAGAGAGAGAGAGAGAGAGAGACGTACCTTAATCCAGTCTTGAACATTATTTGCTGGAGAGAGAGAGAGAGAGAGTTTCTCAGTTTATGCAGAGGAGGTGGAGATCTAGGGACTCAGAAAATGGACAAGAGTATGTGGTCTATTTACACTGAAAGCATGATAGAATATACCCTTACAAGCTGTACAGGAGGTCAATTTTGTCTTATCCCAAGTTGTCATGTGTTTGCATCATTATTATAGCAACATACAATAAAACTTCAGTTACTGTGAGTAACTTCATAAGATTATGCAAACCTATCAGTTATACAATATGCAAGGAGATTCTTCTATTCTGATACAAGCAATCATAAGGTCTAAATTAATCTTCTATTCCTCGTTATTGACTAAATATCAGAACAAAAAGTCAAGACAAAAGGCGGTCGTTACAATATAGGAATCTTGATGCCGGCCAAATGAACATTACACCCAGAGAAACAATATAGCAGAGGGAACGAGAATATTTACGACCGTCAGGCATATTTACAATAAAAACATGACAGACTATGCTCTTCCAAGTTCCACACCAAGTTAGAGCATCAAAAACTCAGTAACCGTACTGTCATTCTTATTAAGCACATCTGTGTAGTAAAATACAACTGAGGCATAACACAAAACAACACGAACAGTTTGACTATAACTTCGTAAATTCTTGCAACGAATATCAATAAAGAAAGATAATAATTGAAATCTTAAAAGAGAGCCTGAAACTTCAGCAGCATAATACTATTGCATTATTAAGTTGTGAAACGAATACGAATAAATCTCAGAAATTTGCAACTTCTGTAAACGTAACGTTCCTGTTGGTGCTCCAAGAACGAGAACACAATACCTCAAAGTGACCAGCTCTGATCCTGAGGAACCTGAAAGAATCTAGGCTCGAACCATATGCCTCTAAACCCGGGGTTACTTTGTAGTTGCGGATTAATTTTCTCATTTCCAATGTACACATCACCCCCATCTTTGTGTACTAATGTCCCACAGGTGGAAACTGAAAGACTAAACAGATACAGTTTACACTGCAAACCAAACCAACCCTTGATCTTCTTAGTCCGATATTTAAGAAAGTTCCTCCCATACGTATAAGGTAATTCTACGGTGTTTCTCGCGCGGGGTCTCTCGTGTGGAAGCAGTATTCTGTATGACACCCATTTCCTGTCTCGTTGACGAAACGTCACCAATTCATTCCCATTGTCCTGAAAGTAAAACCTTCCGTGGTACCAAATGCCACAAGTGATGGTTCTTAGATGCCTACTGAGATTTCCCGATCCATGCCTAATCCACTGGTGATCTCCGCGGTAAAGCAAGAAAACCTCAAGTTCAGATTCTTTTGTTCGATGAGGGACACACACAATGCAATCCTCGGAAGTGGGAGGAGATGAAAATGCTGCTACTTGTTCAGAGAGTTCCAAAAAAGGAAGCTCTGGGAGGTCTATTCTGCTGCCAGAGAGTGGACATAAGAAGAAAATCGAGCCTTGCTTGAATAGAACGAGCCAGCCTTGGCTCGAAGCAATGCAAGTTGCTCCGTGTAGTTCTGGGATATTGATGCAATGTCTTTTGTTGTCACTGAGCAAGAGGAAATGAGAATCGTGGAAGCGGGAGAAGAGAAGCCAGGGATTGTGGTCTGGTGAGGACTCAACCTCAGCTGTTGCTGTGAAAGAAGCTGCGCGCCAGGCCTTGCAGACACCGCGGAAACTGAGGAGGTCTATTAGGCCGAGTTTGTCAGCAATTGATGACAAGAGTTCAGGAGCAAGTTCTGTCCATGATCTTGTAGGGATGGTATCATATTTTGGTCCATTTCTACTACTTTTAAAGCAAACTTTGTCTCTAGAAAAAACACAAACAGATACACAATCAATTGAGTAGCTCGATCTCTATTTATATGCAGGACATGATTTTGGTTGAAATTGCCAATAAAATAGTACCATCTTTTTCTTTCTTTTTTTCATATGTAACCAACCAAACCAAACTAAACAGATTGTTTTTTACATGATAGAGTACTGAAAAGAACAGAAGGTTTACAAAAATCAATCACACTGCAGCTTTTATGTTGAGACTCAGATTCAATCCACCTAAAAAAAAGGTATTGCTGGATGTATCTAGAGCTGACAATTTAGGTCGTAACACGACACACATCATGAAATTAGCGCATTTGAGCTCACACATTTTGTAATCCTGTCGTGTTGGTCCTCCAAAACACGCACGCACGAATAATTAGTTGGGTCACGACACACAAAACATGGCCAACACGCAGACTTGGGCATAATTATAAATTATTCTAATAATGTGCCAAACATGTTGGGTCATGTCGTGCCAAACGTGTAGGTTTTATCATGTGGAATGTGTTGGGTCGTGTTTGTGTTAATTGTATTGTATCAACAGGGTGATTTGTTCAACGTATCGTGTTTGTGTTTTTAAACGTGTTGTGTTTGTGTTGGGTTGTGCAACACGATTTCAACACAACACGCACGAATTGCCAGCTCCACATGTATCTACTTCATAGAGAAAAACACAATTTTTTTTACGGTACAATTGACACAAATGTTAAACATGTCGTGTTCGTGTTGGGTCATGCAACGCACAAAAATAACTTTCAACACAATACGCACGAATTGTCAGCTCTAGATGTATCTACTTCATGGAGAAAAACCCCAAACAATTTCAATAGATTGAATACTAAAGTGTGAGAAAAGTGATGAAAAACAAATAACCATTAAGCAACAACAAGTAGAGTGAGCCATTACCTTGCAAGTTTGGTACAAGAAAGTCCCATCTTTGAGTAATTACAAAGCACAGTTGATTGTTAAAGTTATAGAAGAGCTATTAGAGAGATGGGATTTGGAAAACCCTAATTCTTATCAATTGGAAAGTTCTGTAGATAATTCACAAATAACAGAAATAGAAAATCCCACATTTTCAGTACCAAACAGTAAGTCCGTACGGAACAACATTGACACTTGCTAACAAACCATTAACTACTTAAGTACTATTATTAGTATAAATAATAGAGAGCAAGAAGAATAGTTATTTAAAAATTAGTTTGGAGTACACCGATATTAATATGGTAGCAATACATTAAAAATATGGAATTAGTCTGCTCTCGCAAATTCATTGGGACGAATATGTGCGTAGTTTTAATGTGACATCACATTTTTGTTGATTAAGTTTAGCCAAAAATAATTTAACACATATTCTCTTTTCTTTGGATGCTATTATGGTCTTCCAAAAATGAGTGTTACTGGCGACGGTCTCCAAATGCATATTATACTAGCTTTCTACCCCGGCGTTGCTCGGGTTCCGTATTTTAGTTAAGTCGTTTTAATTTTATTATTATGATAAGATCTATTTATATTAAGAAAAAATATTATAGATGACTACCCTCAACTTGACACATTTTGCATTGAAGACCCGGCCTAAACTAAATTTTCATACTTTTGACTACTCTCAACTATTTCTAAATCATTATGTTAGTTAAGTTTGATGGAATTCGACACTCTCTC
>JAYMTK010002388.1:0-13986 GCA_036897405.1 Pelargonium myrrhifolium | reverse complement strand
CTCTTCCCTAGTCAGTTGACTCCCCTCTTCCCTAGTCAGTTGATGCCCCTCTCTCCTAGTCAACTGATGCCCTTCTCCCTAGTTGGACGACGCCCTCCTCCCTAGTTAGACGATGCCCTCTTCTCTAGTCGGATGACGCCCTCCCACATATTTGGATACGATCTTCTCTCCGAATAAGGTGTCACTCTACCACCTTCCTCAACCGCGCCCCCACCTAGCTACGGACAAAGGGTGTCGACCGTACCACTTACATGCCCATGCTCCTTAGCATGACGCACACCTCTATCTTGATATACTATAAAATAAGCCTGAGGCTCCACCAAGGGAGGAAGGGACTGAGTAAATTAGCCAAATGAGGAACGCAAGCTTAGAGACTGCATAACTCAGCGAGATGACCTGTTGACGAGTACAATCAGCTGACAACCAAGTAAAGAGAATCAAGCTGGTCTGCTGGCGAGTAGAACCATCATACAGCCGAGTGAAAAGACCAAAAGACCCGCGGGTCCCGCCTCGACATCAGCGAATCAGAGCGCGACTCGTGTCAGGTAAACTCAAGGACTATATAAGAAGTCCTGAGACAAAGGTAAAAGGTTCGGTTAATTTCATATTTGAACACCACTTGTAGGAACACGAAAATCTCTCAAGCGTTTTTCGTGTTTTTCACGTGTTTTTCGTACGTTCCTCGAATTATATCGTGCAAACTGTGAAGATCCGATCTTTGATAATTCATAATCCGTTTTTGTAGAGATCTTATTCTCACGCCGGAGGTGGTCTCCTGGACACATATCCGGGTCTCCGCTTAATGATATGTTCTGTTCGCATGTGACATGTCACTGACCGGACTTGGAGCATTGCTTTCACCAAATACTTGAAGAACCGAAGACCTGAGCTTGACAGTCAAACCTAGTCAACCTGTTTGACCTTGGAAAAGAAGACCAAGCGATATCGTATCACACTTTGACTTGACCAGCAGAAAAAGAGTCAAATCAGTTACGTGTCTTCATTGTTTGTGATTGGTTGAAATATTTTTTGATATTTCATATGTCATCACCCTTCATTGCTTGTTACCTAAAATGCACCATCGTTGACGGTGTCAGAGGAGGTTTCCTGTTTCAAGGTTCTTAAAATATTAGAGTGGGACTTTGAACTTTTATGTTGGCAGAGCCAGACAATGGCAGATCGGTAATGCCATTGTTAAGAATGTGTTGGAGATCTTTTCCCACCCAACTCTAATTGTCATGGGAGGTTTAAGTGTCCTGACTTTGTTTCTAGAATGTTGAATTACCCAGATAACTTACTTTTTTAGGTAAGATAGGCCTCACCTTGTATATGTATTCTTTTTTTCCCCTCATTGCTGTAGTCTAAAACTTTGATATACTGCAGTGTCTTCCTGCATTCGTGGAGGGTCGGGCTTTTTCTTTATTAGCTGTATACATAAAAGCAACTGTTTGTAGTGGCACAGTGCTGTCAATGAAAAAAATGCATAGTAAAAAAATGCATGGAAAAGGTGGTTTTGGCTACATCGATTATCAAATATTGACTAATAATTGATAATATATGTAGTATACAGGAAAGATGGACTGTGGATTTACAATATTAAAAAAAAAAAAAAATGGAAGACAGTAGATGATTTCAATGGGTGTTAGTTGTCTTTGATGTGTAGTGTGTTTCTTTCTTTGGATTCTAAATGCCTTTAGTAGTACTCATGAGTTGTGAGTCATCTGCTTAATTATGATCAAAATTTCCACTTGACTTGGACTATTCACTATTGTTTGATAGTAATATTCAGTTCTCATTGTTACAATAAATTTTGCGGGTTATTACTGACACGTTGAGTTTTCTCTTATCTCAATAGGTAATCTTAAATCACCCTGATACAAATAATGGCATGCAATCCACGACAGTGAGGAATAGATGGGAAGCAATTATATCCGCCGAGGAACAGCAAGATCTAATGGATCAATTCACTAACATCATGCAACAGAAGTTTCTCTCTGGGGAAGATTACGAGCATTTAGATTACTCGAAAATAGATGATGATGTAACATTGGATGATCACTGGCAGAAAGAGGCCAACCAGGACGCAGAGGAGAAGTATTTCGACGAAGATTAAGAAGAAAATGGCGGCTAAATCAACTCGTCACTACCTTTTTTTATGTGACAAACGCTGTTTAGTAGAATGGCAAAGGCTTACCAGATCTGTAAATGACATGTGATCAACAGTATCTTCCGGTGTTTTAGTCGCTGTGCTCGTATTAACTTTCATAAATCACCCAAATACAGAAGAAACTAGAAAGTGCATACAAGCTGTGACTCGATTTATCTTCTCGCACGTTATTCAGGTTTGAATCTGTGAATATTCTTGTATACTGAAAGGTTAAATGGATGGCTTATGAATTTCAGGTTGAGTTTGTTCGGATTTATAAAGATAAATTCGAATTTGATCCGAAAGGAGTCTGAATTGGATCAAATCATGAATTTTATTGTAAAATGTCTGATTTTGGTGGATTTGTCTGAAATTCGATCGTATTCAGGTACTTGCATATTCAAATTCAAATTGTTCGTTCTATCCCGAGCACATAAATTTGAGAGGTTTCTGGTACGAGGTCGTTTCGGTCTTGAGTTTGTTAGTGTCGACAATAAATTCATAAATACTAAAATGGAAATAAAATGGTTTCATTCAATATTTAGCTGTCCCACGGCCTAGTCACCCATGCTGCTTATTATCCAACCGTACACGTGGCAAATGTTGGCTGATGTGGCAATTACTATGTCGGAGGCCCCACCCCCTCCACCCATAAAATACCGCCGCTACCCCTGACCCACGAGATGAGACCCCATCCTTTCCCTGACTTTCTGGTAATTTAACTGCACAAGATTCTTTTTCTTCAAAATATATTTAAATAAATAAATAAAAGCCTTCTCTCCCGCTGATCGAATGCCACGTGTACAAATAAACCTTTTTACTGGTAAATAAAAAAAAAAAATCTGGTGTAGCCATGTACGCACTACACAGCATAGCAACATCTCTTTTCTCTTCTTCAGCAAGAGCCAAAGCCCAACCCAAACGACCAAATCTAGAGAGAGAAAGCGAACCCAACAAGGAGAAGAAGGAGAGGAAAACGAGCTAGCAGCAGCTCCCATCTCTCTCTCTCTCTCTCTCACCTCCAGAAAGCTGCGCCTTTTTTTCTCTCTGCCTAATCACAAACCAAAAAAACCCTAGATTCACAGAGACGACACCTAGGGTTTCGAATTTGATTTCGATTTCGATTTTGATTTCTCCTGTACCGAGCGGTTATGGTTCTTTGAAAGGGGAGATTTACACTGGATACTACAGGGAAGGGGAAGAAGAGGAAGAGGGGAAACATGTACAGAGAGCGCGGGGCTGGCGGGTCCAAGGCCGATGTCGGCCCGGCCGATCGCAAGCGGATCAACGATGCGCTCGACAAGCGCCTCGAGCGATCCTCGCCGTCCACCTCCAGGGCCATCAACGGCGGCGGCAAGGATAGGTCCTCCTCCCACGCCAATCTGATGGCCAAGGCTCCGCCGCACGATCACCACACTTCTCTCTCCAAGACCACCCGCTCCGATGGTCTGTGGCTCTCTTCCCTTTCGCATCCTCATCTATTTTTATGTGCGTCTCTGTTGTGAATTATATTTTCTGAATCTGATTGAGATCTGGATTTCAGGTTTAGAATCTTTAGTTATTTAATTTGAATTTTTTTATTTAGAATTTGTTGATTCACGTGCTTCCGATGATTGGGATGGATATTGTGAGAAAATAGAATAATTTTTCCATTGGAGAAGAAAAGAAAAGAAACAGCTTCAAATTATAGGAAGTTTTGATTAGTCCCAGCTGGATGGGTTGTAGATCATAATCTTTTGTATGATGGTCATTACCGCATGTTTTTTATTGCATGTGCAGTCATCACACATGGTAAAGTGCAAGGAATAACTGAAATTTGATCATGATTTTATTATTATTTGGGAGGTGTTGAGGTGATAGTAGATTACGTTTGATACTGTGAAGTAGTTGTGTTTCCATTACTAGATTCTCTTAGCAAGGTAGTCTTGAGGGGAAGAATGCGGCCTCTAGCAATTGGCTCCTGAGCAATTATTTTGTGTGAGCAACTCACCATTCAATTTAACTTGAGTGTTAATTGTTTAGAGTGGCTGAGCTGTGATGTATGCTTGTTGGTTTTTTTACCAGTAAAGAACAAGTATTATGGAGTGTTGAAACAGTTAGATGTGTTTTCATGTAGCATTTATAAAGTGAGAGCCTAGAGGTGATATACTTTGATCTAAAATCCAAAGCAAGCATGCTCGTTTTTACCATCATAATGCATAGGAAGCTTATGTTTTGTCTCTCATTAGCTGTTCCACCCTCCTAAAACTGCATATGGTTTCAAGTAATATAAAAATGACCACATGCAATTATCCTAAATTTAGCTTTCTGGTGGTCCTGCATTGCTACTGACCGATTAATAATAGTTGGGCACAGTTTTCTCTTTCTCTTAGTTTGTGTTGTTGGATTTCTCTTTCTAGTTATTTACCTACTTCTGCATGCAAAAAACTACTATTAACATTATTGATGATACTTTTTGTAATACAGAAGAATCTGAGACAGACAGTGAAGAGTCAGAGGTTAGTGGTTCTGATGGGGATGACACTTCTTGGATCTCATGGTTCTGCAATTTGCGAGGGAATGAATTCTTTTGTGAAGTCGATGATGACTACATACAAGATGATTTTAATCTCTGTGGATTAAGCAGCCAAGTTCCCTATTATGATTATGCACTTGACTTGATTTTGGATGTCGAATCCTCACACGGTAAGTTTATTAGGACATTGCATGTTCGTTTTCAGATTTTCTGAATGTTGTTACTTTTGCATATTCTTTCTTGTTGTTTCATTTTGTACTTCATTGCAACTACTTTCGTAATTTGGATGTAGGGTTTTGGGACAGTGTCCTCTTTTCTTGACAAATGTGTCGTGTCCTAAGTTTAAGTAATATTATGATTCTTATTAGGTTAGGCATTGTAAATGTTGATTGGTTTGGGTGGTAGGTGATATGTTTACAGAGGAACAAAATGAGCTAGTTGAATCAGCGGCAGAGATGCTCTATGGTATGATTCATGCGCGCTACATATTGACTAGCAAGGGAATGGCGGCAATGGTGAGGTTTTGTTCTTGATTATCCAATTACAATTTCAATGTTTGTTTGTATGGCTTTGACACTGGCTAGAATATTTCTTTTGGTTGTCCACAGCTGGACAAATACAAGAACTATGATTTTGGAAGATGCCCAAGGGTGTACTGCTGTGGAACACCCTGTCTTCCAGTTGGCCAAGCTGATGTTCCTCGGTCAAGTACTGTAAAGATATACTGCCCAAGATGTGATGATGTATACTACCCTCGTTCGAAGTATCAAGGTAGTATCCTTTATTCTGCTGAATGCTAAACCCATTCATGCAGGCAATATACTATCTGTCTGTTCATCGCACCTATATGCACCCACGTAAATAGACCTTCTGCTGTTTCCATTTGTCCGCTAAGCTGGCACGACTATTTTCTGTTATTAATGAGAAAATGCATGAAGGCTAGGTACTAATATCTTCAATATTGCTTTTATATAACCAAAATATCAAACAATTAGGCAGGTATGATTTAATAACGTGAGCAAATTTATGCATTTTATCTTTGTCCAATGTCGAGATGGCAATTCTTGCGTGTTGTGCCACGACCCAACACGAACACTACAGTTTAGTAATCATGCTGCATGGACCAACACAAACACGACACGATTAACACGATAACTAAATACTAACTCGACACGAACACAGCCCAAAACATTATACACGATAGAACCAACACATTTGACATGACACTATCAAACACGTTTGGCACGACACGACTCAACACGTTTGACACATTATTAGGATTAATTTACAATTATATCCTTAATTGTGCGTGTCACAACACGACTAATTAGTCGTGTGTGTGTTTTTGATGCCCAACGCGAACATGACACGATTACTAAACGTGTTGGGTTCTCCAACACAAACACAACACGTTTACATCATGTGTGAGCTCAAACACGCTAATTTCGTGTCGTGTGTTTCGTTACGACACAAATTGACAGCTCTAGTCCAATGCATGCAATCATGTCGGGTTCAATTCATTTAGATCAACAGCATCTTCCATAGGCTATGAATTACAGTATTTCCTTTCTGAGCTCCTTTAACTCTGTATAGACATTGATGGAGCCTATTTTGGGACTACATTCCCTCATTTGTTCCTGATGACATACGGACACCTGAAGCCACAAAGGGCGACACAGAGCTATGTTCCAAGAGTATTTGGATTCAAGGTCCACAAAGCATGACGATGATGATGGTGGTGGAGGCAGGCAAAAGCTTTTTCCTTTGGGTGAGAGATTTGATTGTTAAGAATCTAAATTCTCTATCTATAGCCTGTCCTTTGAAAATTCAGGTAGAGCTTTGTAGTCTTTTTAATTCAGTGTGTATGTTCCCTCTTTTCTTCATGTACTCTTGAGAAGTGCATCATAAAAGAAATGTGTGGACGTATCAAGCAAATTATTTACTTTCAATTTTGGTTGCCAAATTTTCTCACTTTAACTTTTTCATGGTGAATTAATATATTCCTGTTGTAGTTGTTTGATCCATATCTGTTTTTCTATATCTTGTTGGTAGCTTTGGAGGTGTAATATTTGGCAGATAACCATCCAACTAGAACATGCACATGCACGAATTCGTGCTTAAAGGTTGAATATGTGTTGTATGATCTAACACGAACACGACATGTTTATGAGCACAAAACAGGAACACAACATTTGTAACACGACATGTTTCACACGTTATTTGTATTGAAAGTGTATGACTAATTTATTAAAATAATTTTGTGTCAATTTATGTTCAACCAAGTTTCTAAATTTAAAAGAAAAGACACTTTGAGACAAAAAGAATAAATTAAATAGAAATAGTTGGAGTGTTATTTTTAGTTTCCAAAAATAAATAATCCTTTTGTCTAAAATAATCTTGTTATTTTTAGCATATTACCAAATAGAATTGACAATTCGTGTTGTGACACAAACATGACATAAAATTAACGTGTTTGAATTTACATATTTTGTAATTGTCTTGTATGTGTTGAACTTTCAAAACACACATACAATTAATAGTCGTGTTGTAATACGTTGAACTTGTAAACTTAAGTGTATAATCGTAATTAGTTTTACCAATGCTTCAAACATGTTGCATAGTGTCGTGACAAATATGTTAGTTCTATTATGTAAAATATATTAGAACTTGTTCAAGTCAATTGTGTCGTGTCATGCTAACACGACTTTAAGTTACCGTTAAAGGTGATGTATTCGTGTTAAAATGTGCAATGAACAATCAAACTTACAAGGGGTTAAAAGAATAAAAGGTATTTCAATAAATAGTAAATGTCCTCTAAAAATGTATAAATTTTGATGAGATGTGATTGTGATTGTGATATTGAAAAAAAGGTTAATTACAGTTTCATACTCTGTATTATATCTTATTTGCAATTCACTACCCTAAACTATCAGATTAACTTTTTACTTCAAAACCGTTACAAATAGGTCCGCCATTAATTTGCCTTCAATTAAGTGGATAAATGACAAAAATATCCCTCTTCAACCCCTTCATTGTTCTGGTTACATGGCAGTGAAATGTTAAAACTATGAAATACATGATAGCGAAATGTTAGAATTATGAAGTACATGGTAGCGATGTATTAGAACTATGAAGGGCAACTTCGTCATTTATAAAATATTTCAGACATGTACAGTGCATGTGATAGCCCTAAAGGCGTTTTCAGTTAATTTTCTTGGACGACAAACCTATTTTTTAACAGAATGAAAGTACAAGGTAGTAAAAAGTTAATTTGGTAGTTCAGGATAGTGAAGTTAATTTGGTAGTTCATGATAGTGAATTACAAATGGGGTATAGTACATGATATATAATTGTAATTAACCCTTGAAAAAATTATAGTGTATGTATTGTTAAGGGTTAATTACAATTTCCTACTCTATACTATCATCCATTTGTGAGCCAAATTAACTTTAACTACCATGTACTTTCATTCCGTTAATAATTAGTCCCTCTGTCCAAATTTCTCTTAAATTTTGTCTGTTGACAGATGAAAAATACCAAAATGCCATTTGTTTTTTATTTTTATAATAATAATTAAAATTTAATTTAAAAAATATTATTATAACAAATTTGGAATTATTATTACAATAATCTTTTTTTTTTAATTATTATTATTACGATGGATTTGATTTTTTAATTTTAATTATCCAAATTTGTAAGATTGACAAAAAAAATGTAAAAAAAAAAAAACTGAAATGCAATTCTCAGAATCCGCCCCGCCCCGACCAGATCTGAACACGTGCTGCCGGAATGCGCATTTTTGTTTTCAGCGACATTATGCAGTTTCTGGCGAGAATTGGTTGATAATTTTGGCGAAAACTTCAATGAAGAACAAAAGCAAAATGTAACTTTTACAAAAATTGAAAATTTCATACAAGTTAACTAATGAATTTGGATGAATGATCAATTTGTTAACGGAATAAAAATACAAGGTAGTTAAAATTTAATCTGATAGTTCATGGTTAGCTAATTGCAAATAAGTGATAATAGGTAGCACATCGAAATTAACCCTATCATTAAAATAAATAAATAAATAAACTCAGTCCAACTCAGCTTCGCTTTCCCTTTCTGTTTCTTTCTAATACTTCCAGTCTCAACTCTGAACCTAGCCAATCTCATTGCAGTTAATCTTTTTTTTTTGTATCGTCTCTCACTCACTCAACACAGTGACGTTTGCTCAGCGCAGCCTCCATGTCCGATATCACTCCACAAAGCCTCTCGCTCGGATCTATTGAGGTAATAATCCATATCCAATTTATTCTTTCATTTTATCGACCTCGCCAATTAATTGTTAGTATCTGTTGATTTTATCATTCTGGATAGTTCACTTGAGTCGACCCAACATTTTCTGCTATTCGATTCAATCTCATTTGAGAATTCCTAGATTAACCCTATGATATGAATGATGTTTTATTACCTGCAAACCCGAGCTTGTACAGTTTCTCTAATTGCAATATCATGAAATGAATCTACCATAATTTTATAATCTACTCACAGTTGTTATTGAATTTTATGTAGGATATGGATAAATGTCTTGTAATAAAACCCGAACCATCTGCGAGTACAAGCACAACAGAGGCAACTACCTCGGACCATAACAAGAAGATTATTGACTTGAATCCGGATACTCTTCCGAGTGATCCTGGCATACGGCCTCCGATTTTTTCTTATCCCGTTGATCAGCAAGATCTTGTTCGTAGGGCATATTTGCAGAGAGGTCCGTGTCAGCCTCATCTGAGCGAGTTCCCTTGGTCTTCGTTTGGGAACAAACGGAGACGGTTTAATAAGAGTTGGTATAATATTCACAAGGAATGGTTGGAGTATAGTGTCGAAAAAGACGCGGTGTTTTGCTTGTATTGCTACCTTTTTGGCAGCGGGAGAACGACACATGGGTGGGACGCGTTTACTCTTGTTGGGTTTCGGAATTGGAAGATGCCTGAGAAGCTGCGTGTTCATGTTGGTGGTTATAGTAGCGCTCATAATGCAGCAGTTCGGAAAGGTGAGAACTTTCTACTCTCAAAGCGTGTGGAAACTGTATTAGCAAACCGTCCTGATCTTTCCCTCAAGGAGTACAAGATTATGTTGTGTTCGTCTCTTGAAGCCATCCGATACTTGTTGCGGAAAAAGTTGGCTTTCCGGAGACATGACGAAACATCTTTTTCGAGGAATAAAGGGAACTTTCTTGAGTTTCTCATTGCTCTTGCAAATGATTCCGAGGAGATAAAAAATGTTGTTTTTGGAAATGCTCAAGAAGATCATAAGATGACGCCTCCTTATATCCAAAAGGATCTTGTATCTGCTACTGCGATGGAAACCACAAATGCTATTATCAGGGACATCGATGATGAATGCTTTGCTATTCTGGTTGATAAATCCTATGACATTTCAATGAAAGAGTACATGACAATTGTTTTACGCTACGTGAACAAAGAGGGCGAGGTTATTGAGTGCTTTATGGGGATGATTCATGTCGAAAATACAAATGCTTCGACTCTAAAAGCAATAATTGAAGCAATATTTTCAAGATTTGGATTGAGCATTTCAAAGCTGCGTGGCCAAGGATATGATGGTGCAACCGACATGCGAGGTGAGTTTGATGAATTAAAAGCTCTCATTTTGAAAGAAAACAGTTCTGCCTATTATATTGGTTGTTTTGCTCATCAATTAGAATCGGCATTGATAGATGTGGGTAAGAAACATGCTCATTTGAATATGGTGTTATGCATTGTTTCGATGGTCACAAATGTTGTTGAGGCTTATGTTAATCGTTCTGATATTGTTAAGGAGGCGCAAGTTGATAAAATTCTTAAAGCACTTGAATGTGCTGAGCTCACAACTGGAAATGGTTTTAACGGAGAAAGAGTTCTTAAACATGGTGGTACACAATGGAATTCGCATTTTCTTGCATTAGTAAATTTGATTCATTTATATCCGTTTGTGCTTGTTACTCTCGAGAGTATTTGTGATGATGAAAATGGAGAAAGAAAAGGTGATGCTTTATTGTTGCTTGAAAAGATGGGAACTTTTGAATTCGCATGTTCTTTGCATTTGATGAGAGATATGTTGGAGATTTCATTTGACTTGTCATATGCATTGCAAACGAGTGATCAAGATATAGTGACTGCAATGGAATTAGTCCGATCTGCTAAGCTACAACTTCAGTCGATGAGACACGGCAGATGGGAATCTTTTTTGTTAAATGTCTCGTCATTTTGTTCTGCACATGATATCGATGTTCCTGATATGAATGAGATTTTTGTTCCATATGTGAGATCACGTTGCACGACTGAACAATTCTCAAACTTGCATCATTATCGGTATGAATTGTTTAATTCCGCGATAGATCGACATATTCAAGAGTTGGATAATCGTTTCACCGAATCAAGTAGTGAACTATTGCTCTG
The DNA here is from genome assembly GCA_036897405.1 of Pelargonium myrrhifolium. Lineage (NCBI taxonomy): Eukaryota > Viridiplantae > Streptophyta > Magnoliopsida > Geraniales > Geraniaceae > Pelargonium > Pelargonium myrrhifolium. Next base: position 2,882 of record JAYMTK010002388.1, on the reverse strand, counting down.
CATGGCATATTTGAGTCCTGTTGATTCTTTCAAGGCATTCGACAAAGAAAGACTACTTCGCCTTGCTAAGTTCTATCCGTGTGACTTCTCTTCCATGGATATCCAAATTCTTGGCTTTCAACTTGACTCGTTTATTCACGATGTGCGTCATCATCCAGAATTTCAAGAGTTGAATAGCCTTACAGATCTTGCAAAAACGATGGTGAAGACAAGAAAACACGAGGTGTTCCATCTCGTTTACAAACTGTTGAAGTTGGCGCTAGTTCTACCCGTTTCAACTGCAAGCGCCAAAAGAGTGTTTTCTATGATGAATGTTGTTGAAAGAGAGCTGAAAAACCAAATGGGAGACCAATGGTTGATTAATTGTTTAGTAACGTTCATCGAGTCTAGATTTTTTGCCACGGTTAGCAATGATGTAATTATGGAGCACTTTTAGACCACGAAATCTCTCATGTAATGTTTACAGTGTTTTCTAATGTTTAAGCTGCTCTAATGAATATGTTAAAATTATTGTACATGTCTTTAGTTCTGGATTTGCCTTTCTTTTGCAGGTAGAGCTCCATATCCACTTTTACATATTACATATCCAGATTGATCCCAAACACCATTTGTTGAATCTGCTAGCTTATGTTGATATATATGCCAACAATGGCTAGAAAAAATATAGCCGCGATGAGACGAGAGAAATGTTATGCTAGAGTTGACAATTTGGACCCGAACTTACTTTTATTTAACCAGACATACTTTCAATTCAGGTCAGGTTTATCATGTAAAATTTGGGTCAGATCAGCCGAACTCGCACAAATCAATATATTTTGTGCGTAAAATCCGAAACTGCTTTAAGGTCGGGTAATCGGGTTAGGGTTCAATAACCCGACCCAAAACCGCGATTTTTTCGGCTCTAGGATGATTTGGCAATTTGGATCCGAACTTAGGGTCACCCGGCCTGATCAACTTTTGGGTTGGGCACACCCTCGCAATTTAGCAAAAGTTGTGCATAAAAATTGAAACTTGACCCAAAATCCGACCAAATTTGAAGTACTTTTGGGTCGGATTTGGATTAGAATTCAACAACCCGAACCAAAATCCGATTTGGTGTTTTGTCTACAGACAACCAGCCAACCTAGACATCTTATCTTTTGTATTGTAGCTTTTGTATTGTATCCACAAAAGAAAAGAAGATTAGGCTTATTGTATCAAATTATGGATCGTCTGTCATGAAAGCTTAATTAATTATGATGTAGTAGTGTACATACATTGAATTGAATCATTGTTTTATTTATTTGGACAATATTGCTCTGAATTGACTAGAGGAGTTGGTTTGTATTTGTAATGTCCGCCAAACTTGATATGATCTTGTAGCTATTCTTTAATCTAATTCTATTTGAAAGCGATTTCAGATATTAATTTACGTGGCAATAATATCATATTTCCATCCCTTTCTCATGGAATTTATGTACAGTTATTGGCTTCTTTTTTCTTCTTTAATTCATCTATCATTCACCCATAGAGGAGGCAATTTCGTGTTTTGGCTCGGGTTGATAAAGTTAACCTAAATTCGGTCCGAAAGAGTTTCAGACTGTGGATCATGTAAATTTGTCTGATCCGACTCAGAAGTTGATCGGATCGAATTTTGAGTGTTCATAACTTCGAGTCAATAGCGGAGCCAGTAAGTTGTATAGGGGTGGACAGCCAAACATAAAACTTAAGATTTGAAGTGACAAATAACTGCCTACCACTACCTACTTCTAGCTCTGAAACCGATTTGAGTCCAAATCGTTGGCTCTCCACATAAATAATGTGATGATACTTGAAATGCAAGTAACTGAATTCAAGTGGATTGGCTTATGATACACAAAACTAAGCTAAGCTAAGCTGCCCTCTCATTGTCTGTGTCTTGAAAACAAAGAGAAGAGACTTGCCACCACCAATACCAATAGGAAATTATCTATATATGTGACTTGAAATTGGAGAAGATTAAAAATGAAGATATGGCTCCATCATCCATGTGTCATTGTAGTAGTCATGGATTTGATGTTGCTTGAATGGACTAGATTGTTTTAAGGAGAATCATGAGAGATGATAGATAAGAATTGGTGTGGTGTGGCTAAAAGGGTTAGGCTAGAGAGGGAGGAGGATAGATAAGAACAAAGCATTGAGGCCCACCCATGCCTTTTCAACAATCTTCAATCATGTTATCATTCTTTATTACTATTTTACTAAGAAAATCACTATGCCATATGGGAAGTATTTCAAATCATACGTTTGAATTAAAAAAAAAAAAAAAAAAAAAAAAAAAAAAGCAAACGATGTGTCTTGATCCAATGACACAGCGTAATGAGCTGACGTGACAAGTTGACGTGATGGTGTGGAAGTTATAAACTTGTTGTACTCGGTTGACAAAAAATTCACGACATAACATATGAGAGAAAATTCAATTTCAATATTCAATAGATTTTAAACTAGATAGCAATGTAGCTAATTTATTAATTGATCGGCTCATGATAACTCAATAATAAAATTACGTCATTTCATTGAAAACTTGCATCTAGCAGGTTATTACGTCTTCACATACTCTTTAAAATGTAAATATGAGTAAAGTTTTGATAAGGTGTCATAATTTCATGTGTTAATGGCTTTTTCAATTATACAAGGAGATATTTTCCTTGTTTCTATAATCCCTCTAACTTCAAGGATTGTAACTCACAATTTCAAATCACTAGTCTACTAACCCGTGCGATGCACGGGGTAATAAATAGTAATTAATTTAAAAAAATAATTTTTAAATTAAGAATTAGAGAAATACATTTATATTAATTGATTTTATTATATTATTTTGTATTCTTTTAGTCTAAATCATAGAGTTCTATGGCGGGTCCGCA
>JAYMTK010002387.1:0-13987 GCA_036897405.1 Pelargonium myrrhifolium | reverse complement strand
ATAATATTTAAATAATACGAAAACCCGAGCCAAGCCGGGCTAAAATACTAGTATAAAAACAAAAATAAAAAGTCGCGTGCAACTCACATAGATCAAATATTTTGTTAATGTGAAAAATTCAAGAGAATAAAAATTTTCTCTTTTGAAAAAGAACATTGGAGTCTTTTCGTGTATCTGCAAATTTCAATGAATTGTTTGAAAATCAGAATGGGTCGGTTATTTTTAATTCTTGCATTTGTTTAATTATTTTTAAAACCATATTATGTGAATTTTAAGAAAAAGTCAAATGAGCTAAAATATTTTTTAAAAAATATCTTAATGTTATTGAATATGTTGAATTTTAACAATTAGTGTAGTATTGTTTCAATATTATATTTGCAAAATTTACATGGGTAAAAATAAATAATTTATAGGTAAAAGAAGAACTAGATGCAATGGAGAGAACCAAAGATGAGGAAGCAAAGAAATTTGAGTCTCACAATATCACCTTTGATTTTCATATTCTTATTCGAATTAAGGAATCAATAGTCGATGTTTCCTCTGGCTGCATGGAATTGGCTCTCAAGGTATTTCTTTCTTTCTTTCAACTAAAACCTTCAAATGAAATGAATATGAGGCAAATATTACCTCATCAAATTTAACTCATACTCTTATGAATTTATGGAGGCAGAGTGACCCGATGAATCCTTGGGTGATAAGGCGTCGCGAGTTCATTGACGGTTTAGCCTAAGCCAATAATTGTTTGGCTTAGACTCGCCCCTCCCAATTGTTCGGCCTAAGTCAACAATTTTAATACAAATCTGTTGACACTTACAATTTGACCTAAAAATTTGTGAATTCAAACATGATATATACTCAACCAATTTTTAGAACAGGGTCAAGTTTGGATGTTTTCTCGAGAAATTGCAAATTGGATAAGACTGCATGAACGAATACATTTTTCATTGACGCAGCTCAAACAAACTCACGCTTTACAGAACTTAGGACTAGACCTTTTCAACCCGACACAAAATTCAATATGCCACCTCTAACTAAAGCTAACAATTCAAATAAAGGGTCGGGTTAAATTTTCAAATCTGAGTTGAAAAGACCTAAAAGAACACAATTCAAAAGGGTTCGAGTTTCAAATCTTATGTATGAGCTTTGCAACATTGTCCTACTCAACGGGTCTACATTAGACAACCCGAATCCACAATAATGCGGATCAAATTTCGGGTGCCCGCAAATTACTAGCTCTAGAATCATCTCAAATGTTGCAAGGAACTGCTGTGGCTTACAAAGTTGGTATTTATGGTGTCAGGAAAGGAGAGATGCAAAGGAAGCAGAGGCAAGTGGAGCAAAAGCTAAACAAGGAAGTGCTAAAATGCTTTGGAGGGCATTTCAATTTGCTTTTCGAGTCTATACCTTTGCCGGAGGACATGATGATCGTGCCGATGAGCTCACAAAGCAATTGGCTCACCAAATACAGACCGATACTTAGTACCGCTGAATTTTGGTTTTAGGGCAAATTGCAGATAAATACTATATGTTTAGCTCAATCTGCAAATGTTAACGATGTTTTCTTTGCGAAAACCAACTCTATGTATTTTCAATTTTAAACTTTTGGCAATATGAAATTGATTGTGATCGTAAGAATAAAACAACCATTTTGAGTATCATACAGAGAAATCAGATACCCACAATCACTTCAAAGTGACTTAGAAAAGGGTTTCATATCTAGTTTTTCTAAATTCAAGTAGAAACCAAATAACATGAACCTAACTCAAAAGAGGTGCGGGATGCAGGTCAAGTTGCAAGTTTTACATAGAAAATGTGCAGATTGCCCGACACGTTCTGCACTTTCCCATTGGCTGACCTAAATGCAAAACTTCATCGAATCTTATACAACCCGATCCCACAAAAATGCACGTGGGGTTTTGGGTGCCCAAGAGATAAAGAGTCTAAATTCTAAGCCCTTGGACAGACATCCAAACATGTTTAATAGTATTTACTTCTCAAAAGTTTCATCTCAAAATGAATGTTTTCTTTCATTTTTTTACGAAGTTAGTCGTACACAAACTCCCATCATTTCCCAATAATAAGTTTTTTCCAAGAAAAAAAAGAACCATTTCTCTAGAACAAATGCACCTCAGAACACGTCGACAAATATCCAACACTCAAAAGTTTTCCGAAAATTGAATACAAGACAATCATTTGGGGATAGATGAAGTATATAAATAAAACAAGTTACTATTTTAATTTTTGTTTTTGTTATTAATCTTGACCACATTATAGTTGATACACCGTACATGCATTAAATGGACAGTATGGTTTTATTTTTTATGTTAAATCAGCTAAAAGAATCCATTTCTACACAAAAGTTATCTATCACATGCTTCAAATAGTTCTATAGAGAAAAATTGAAGAAACTGACCGCATCTTTCAGGCCAATGGAACACAAGGGCATGACCTTCAATGGAAAATCACAACTATTCGGTTGCCTTACTAGCCTTGTACGTGTCCACCAATTGCATCTGAACATCCCGAGAAACTGGTGCATGCTCTTTGTATTCCATTGTAAATTCGCCTTTACCCTGCAAGATTAAAAACAACATACATTTTAAGGCACAAATATGAAACAACGGAAGATTTTGCATGCATTGGTAAGATTCTCTATTTGACCTGTGTCATTGAACGTAGAGCCGTCGAGTAACCAAACATGTTGTTCAGAGGGACCTGAAAAGTAAAGAAGAAGAAGATGATTCCTAAGAATCTTGCCATGATAAATTGATAGAAGGTTTCATAGGTTACCAATGAAAGATGATAATATTGTCTAGGGCAAAAATAATTTAGCAATTAGAGGATGAAATTCGAGTTTCGGGTCCAGGTTGAAAAAAAATTATATCCCAAACCCGAACCAAAAAGGGTACTAGTTTCAAGCCGTGGTTCGGGTTAGGGGTCTACATGGCGGTTTTTCGGACCTGACCCGACTCGAAAATTGGCCGTCCAATTTATGTGACCCAAACCTGTTAATTTTCAGTCCGGGTTCGATTCCCAGTTGCTGGCTCTGCTTGAAATAGAGTAGGCAATTTAGAGCCAAAATCAGACCCTCATTTTTTAAAGAATCAGGTCGGTTCAGAACGGGGTCTGATCTCGCACTCAACCTGCGCATTTTCTGACCCACGACCCCGTGGTTCAGGTTTGGATTACAAGTCTTTTCAACCGAAAACCAAAAAAAAATAGTTGCTATCTCTACCACGAAAATACTTATTTGCAATATAAATATTTGCAAGCGGAGAAAATAAATATTTATTTAAATTATTCTGGAACAAAAACATGACTTTAAACAAGAAAATTATGTCCAATAAAAATATATATTGCATTAAGAAATAATCAAACAGTAAGCAAGATAAACAGTGATCAATTACAAGTAACAACAGTCGGAGGACAATGTAGTAAGAGGAGCAACTGGTTAAAGCCACACTTCTACGAGACCAATGCACAATTTGAATTCAACACATTATGTACAACTAATTGTGTGAAGATGGATCTAAAGTCAGCTTAAATGGAGAAAAAACTAGAACTGCAACTTGATAATAAACATTATAAAACCAATTCAAGAACCAGCTTCACTTTGTGTGACACAAATATTTGACACCTACATAGCAATGAACACAAGAACTATCTAATCTGTTTTCCTGGAATATCAGTAAGTTGGCACAATATACATCACATAAATGTGAAAAGTATGCTTACTTGAGCGGTAATTACTGAATCGTCTCCTTCCTGTTCGTTTCCAACAATCATGCCTTTCCTCCTACCATCAAACATGTGCGAATGTTTAAAACTTGAGAAACGTCGGTAACAATAACCTCATAAATCCAGATAGAAATGGCTACATCACTCACTTATTAATGTCACCACCAACAGAGCCTTGAAATTCATTTGGCAACTTCAACTCCACCGTCATTATAGGTTCCAAAATAACAGGTTTTGCAGCTGTATAACACTGTTAAACAAAACAAATGATAAATGATATACAGATTAAAGCAGGCAATTTGAACCCGAAACCCGATCCACATTTTTTGCAGTTTCAAGTCGCATAAAACAGAGCCGAAAATTTTTGGGGGCCAGTTCAGGTTTACGGTAAAAAGAAAAATCATGTTCCGGAGCTTCTACAGCTGCTATGAAAGGGAAATAGTGGCCAAACAAAAATTGACTAAAACCATTAAAAGACTGTAGTAGTCTATAAACAAGTTGACTAAATCCTATATACAGGAGATGAGAAAAACCTGTCTAAAAGCATATATCGCAGCTAACTTGAATGCAAGTTCACTGGAATCCACAGCATGAGAAGCACCATCTGTTAAGACAATACGAAGACCTTCGACCGGATGTCCAATTAAGGATCCCCTATACATAAAGAAACAAAATTAACCATTAATATCAGAGAAACCAAAAAACACCAACTCCTATTAGTCTCATTCACACACATAATAAGATCCGCATCAATATTACAACAAAATACGACAGATACACACGGGATGATAATGAATTAATCTCAACCTAATTTTCTCTTCCTTATGAATGAAAGAAAAAAGGAAAGAAGGAAAAACACTTACGAATTCACAGCCTCTTTAAATCCTTTTTCTATGGCTGGAATGAAGTTGGATGGTACAGCTTGCCCCAGAACCATGTTTTCAAACAGAAACTTAGTGGAAGACTCTAGAGGCAATGGCTCAATGAACCTGCAAAAATACAGCCAAAAACAACCAATAAGTAAATCCTTTAGTATAACATAAAATTTAGCCAAAGTAGATACTGCCCAAGAAAGAAAAGAAAAGAAAAGGAGAAAAAAAAAAAAAGCAAAACAAAACAAAGCAAACCAGATTGTCAAAATTTCCATGGCCAAATTATTCACGTGTATAGAGAAGATAATAGCATTTTATGGACAAAAATGTACTTGAAATAAATTGTCCTTGTGTTATAACATGAAAGATTTAAGCAATTTGGAGGCGATGTTTATTTGTAGTAAAAGTTGGAAAATAAAACATGAAATGTATTCCAGTTTCATACAGGACCCCATAATTTCTTATGGTTGAGGTACTAAACCTCCAAGGTTTTCCAATATTCTAAGGTCAAAGTTCCGTTACGACCATATAACACAGGCTAACCATTGAAATTCTATAAAACTAAATGCAGAATGTATCGAGACAACTTGCTTTTGCGTTAGATATGTCTCGTGTGTATTTAGATATCAAACAAACAGGAGAGCACCTCAAGACAACTTGTGTTTGTATTATACATGCCTCCGCTATAAGAGAAACTATGGTTCTGATCCAGATATTACCATGTTCCAAGCGAGAACGATAAACCTGAAACTACTTGGAAATCAAGGTGCATTGGGTCTGAAACTAAATGGAGGACATCAGAAGACAACTTGCTTTTTTAATGGACATGCCTAAGCTATCAGTGAAAAACTATGGTTCTGATCCAGGTTTTACCGTGTTTCAGTGAGAGGGATAAAACTGTAACGACTAGGCAACCAAGGTGTATTAGGATTCCTTACCCACAAACCCGACCATATTGACCTTGCCCTCCACTCTGCTTTTTATGCAAATAATCAAATTCAGCTCGCTGTGTAATAGTCTCTCGGAAGTTTACACGAGGCTTTCCAACACTTGCATCAACCTGTTTGAAATTTCAACATAATATTTCAAGGAAAGATGGGATCAATTATCAATAACACTAAAAATCTCTGGCAAATATATTAAAGACAAAGGCTGGGCACCTTATATTCTCTTCGCATGCGTTCCACATAGATGTCCAAATGCAGTTCTCCCATTCCAGAGATTATTGTCTGCTCGTGAAAGCATTATGATATCTCAGTAAGCAATTGTTAAATAGGATCAGAGTAAATGCGTCAAGGAATGCAGACACAGATCAGAAACAAACTTTACAAATCAAACCTGCCCACTCTCGGGATCCAAGCCAACACGGAAAGTAGGATCCTCCCTTTGAAAGCGATTCAAAGCTTTTGAAAACTGCCCCAAGAAAAATATATATAATTATTGAAGGAACAGCAGTCGAAAGAAAGGAAACGAAATATTTTGAATGATATGTACTGACTTGTCCACCAGAATCTTTAGAAACTGGTTGAACAGCTAATGACATCACAGGCTCTGGGACATTCATAGAGGTCATGGTGTATTTAACTGATCCATCAGTAAATGTATCTCCTGGAGAAATAAGGAACATGTACATGAACAAAAGCTATAACATGAGAAAAGAAAACAAAGGTGCGACGAAAACTATCACTGTCTAGGCATTTCTCTCTCTTTCAGCATGTAAGCTTTGCACCAATTCCTCACCAATGTGTTCATGCTATTTGGAGCACTTGGGAAATCCGCGCACGAGCTTAAGTGAATAAAGAGAACATACCTGATGAACAATCCACACCAAATACAGCAACTATTTGCCCAGCATGTGCCTCTTGAATATCCTGTAAAAAAATTAATGAGTCTCAAAACGATTGTGCCAAAACCTAAATTCAAGTCGTTGAACACAAGACATCTAAACACACGCTTAATTCCTTATGTAATCATCTAGGTAACAGAAATGGTATAAAGATGGTCAATAAAGTGCTTACCTCCATCTCATTCGAATGCATCCGAACCAAGCGAGGAATCTGTAGTAAAATGATAAAGAAACTTCATTATGGCACAAGTGACTTGAATAGATAGATATAAATAGAATTAGAGGGAAACTCGTCAAAGCGATACATCAAACTGCTCGAGCTCACCTTAACCCTCTTTCCTGTGTTAACGTTTATTATAAATTCGCCCTTCCGAATGATGCCTTCATATATTCTTCATTCAAAAATACAGCTATAAGCACAAGCCATTTATTTGTATATGATAGTGACAAAGTAGCAGAAAACATCAATGAAATAAAAAGATTACACAACTTGCACTACTTAAAATAAATATGACTAAATGTTTAGGCAAACCTTAGATATGTCAACTGACCAAAGCGCCCTTCTTCTAGTTTAAAAGCCAATGCCACAAGCGGCCCATCTGGAGTTCCAGACAACATAACCTATACCAGAGAAAGAAAGAAAAGAAGGAAAAAAAAAAAAACTCCTGGATCATGATCAGATTTTCCCACTTGGTAGAAGGTGAATACAACAATCTAAATGAAAATTTCAGCATATTAATACCTTCTCTTCTTTATTTTTTTGGTCCAGAGCAAAGCTACTAACTTCAGTTGGACATGGCAAATAACTAAGCACACCATCTAGAAGAGGTTGTACTCCCTGCAGTCCGGAATTGACGATAAAGATCATGACAAATAAATGTTATAGACATCCAAACACAAAGGTGTAGAGTGAATAAAATATATTGGGAAAAACTCAAATAAAAAGGCTATGCAAGATGTAGAGGAGAATTTGCCACTATCAGTACCATTCACTTGTAAGAAACTAAATATAACTGAATTTTCCATGCCACAGCCCTTATCCATTCTGATACACCCCAACCCTATCCTCAAGCAGAAGAATACACAAAACATCTAAACCTATCTTCTCTATTATTATTTTAGTTCTGGTTTTGTTTTTCCAGCCCCATCTTAACCAATTTTCCCTTGCAAATTGTTAGCATTTGCTCCTCTTCTTCTATCTGGATTCAGCCTACCCTTGTATCATGTATGTCTTTCTTAAATAAATCATAAAATGGGAAATGGATGAAGTGCTACATAATAAGTGACCAGTCCAAAGTATATCCAAGGAAGAGAGGGTGGTATTAACAAGAAAGTATTAAAAAAGGAAAATTAAAATAAGATCAAAAGGAGTTCACAGAGACAAGCAAGGCAGCTGAGAAGAAACAAAAAACATATTTTTAGTTAACAAGTTACAATAAGCAAACTATGCAAAGAATATGCTCATTGCTAAAGATAAAACAATCACATCATTAATGTACAAACGTGCCACTTTGCAGGGAGAAAAGACAAGGGTCTTATATTAATCTAGCCTCAATAAAGCAATTAGACACCAAAAGCCAAAAAGTGTTGCCCACTTCACTCGAGTTCCTCAACTACAACTGTACTAATGAGAACAGATACTTTTCCCCAATTAGTAGACAAAATAATCAGAGCCCAACAACATGGAAGCATTCCCTAAAAGCACATACCATCAAAAAGTGAAATAACATTACATTACCTTGTTTTTGAAGGCGCTACCCATGAATACAGGTATAAATTTTCGTGCAATAGTAGCTCTTCGAATTGCCGCCTGCTCAGAAACACCACATAATAGTAAAAATAAATATAAACTGATAGACAAATTATATGAGTGGCATTCTTCCATTGGAAAAACAGATGAATAGAAACCATCAGAATCATATCGTTGATGGCACATCTGACAATGTCATACAGAAATACAGAATAGACCATGAGATACCTCAATCCCATGGCACATGCAAAGAAGGGTGACAAGTCTTTCAATGGAGGGATTCCTCCTAAAAGATGAGTTATTATCACCAGCTTAAGTATTGCTTTTAGGCTATATTTTACTTGGGAAGCAACAAAATTCTATATGCCAAAATACACTATCTTGTGTCCTGATTGGGGAAACTTCCCGAGACAACTCATTATCATTCTGCTACCCCTTTTTAATTACTCAACACACCTCAAGTTCAGTAGAAGATATAGGCTCATCACTGAGAAATGACTCAGCAAGCTTATCGTCCACTTCAGAAACCATTTCTATTAGTTCACGTCGCTTCTCTTCAACTAAGGCTTCCATATCAGCAGGTATTTCTGCAGAGACAACTTTTTCACTGCAGAGGGAACAGGATTACGTGCAAATAGTAAATAATGTATGACACAAAGACAAAATAAACTAAAAAAAAACCAGTAACTTCAAATACTTACCCATTGGAACCATGAAAATAGTAAGCTTTCAACTGTACAAGGTCAATAAGACCCTTAAACTCATCATCTAAGCCAATTGGAACTTGCACCGCAGCACTGTGGTGCCTGAGCTTAGATCTCGCCTACAAGACAATTTGATATAGTCAGCAAATCATTATTGAAGAGGTTCAACAACATTTTCAAGTTAAAATCCAAGGCAAAAAAAAAAAAGTGGTTTGCTACAAAATTATAATTGTTTCACAATGTCATTTGTTATATGTTAAAAAGAGGAAACATAAAATGTTAGTTTCACTTAGGAATTAGTTTCTGAAGAAATTAGCTTCTTCGGCTAGATATTTTCTAGCATTTGCAGAGCATAGCAAAGAACTATAAGCATTCATAAAATCCCTCAAACAAATGACAAATTGAACAACAAATAGCCAAAAGCAGATTGATATTGATCCACATATGAACTGCTATTGTGTTGCTGCTGCTATACAGTTACTGTTGTTGAATCTCAATGGATTGATAAATGGTTGTTTGTCTCTGTTTTTGCTAAAATTTTGTTACTGCAGGGTGGTTGTAGGGAACAGATGGTGAAGTGGTGGTGAGTAGCTGAAGAGGAAGCTGCAGAGGTGAAGTTTGAAGTCAGGGCATGTGGCACGTAAACTGGGCAAATGATAGGAGATGGATAAAGACGGGTCAATAGACGTTCCCACCATCCTCCAAGAGACCTCTGTTATGGTGCAATTGATCTCTCTGAACAGGACCTAAGTTTGAGGAGACAAGGAGAGCTGCTACTCCTAAATTTTTGAAGTTTTGAATTAATGCATTTGTGTAATGACTTCAAAATTTCATTATTATTACCCCCAACCTCCCGCACCTTTATGTCAAAGGCCATATTCAAAAGAAAAATAACTAATCACAACAAAAATAAGTTTCTAAAAGGGAATTATAATAGAAAATGACAATAAAATAGTTCGTGTAAACTTTATGTTTAGGGAGTGGAAGAAACTACAGAGTACCATAAGACAAGTTACAAGTTACACTATTGCAAAGCAGCCAAGCAAGAAGGTTTAAAAATAAAATAAAATAAGAGTTTCACAATTTGCAACAATGAAAAAGACAAACAATCAATTACAAGACTGAAGTTGTAAAGAATACCAAGATTAAAGAGACACTTATTGGATTTTAAGGATTTCAATGGGCATCGAGTAGCACTTCAATTATATCTCTGTAGATTTTTATGGTCTCTCTTATCGATGCCATAATAATATTATCAAAAACTATATTTTTAGATTTTTATCTTTTTTCTGAACTGTGCAATCCTCCTCCCCTGCCTTGTACGGGTAACTCTAAGGGTGTTAATATCTACAGCCCACCTATTGATGCATTAATTTTAAATACCATAAAAAAAATAAAAAAAAATTATTGTTCGCCCCCTCAAAAGTTTGATCCAAGCACCACTAAAAATCTAATTCCATAAAAATTTTAAAAAAAAAAAACAAAAAAGATGGGTATGCGGAAGAGAAAATGAGCAAATATTCTGCATAAAAAGCATCAAGAAACTTCAACCTAATGATTAGTTAGTTTTACAACACATTCTAATATAAATTACGATTCTTGCCGCAACTTGCACTATCGTAATAAATCCTGTTCAAAAGTGTTCAGCAATATCTAGAACTCTGAATAAGATATTCGTGAAATTATAAATTAAGACATGTGAGACTGTAGTTTAAACTATACAAATATATTCATATTTCAAACTGATTTTTATTCTAATGAGTGAATCATTATTTTATCACAAATAACCTTGGTAGATTAATTTCTTCCTACATTATGCACAGGTAAACAAACCTATTCAATGTAAACAAAATAAAAATCAATGAAATTGCCAACCCCCTCTCTAAAGGCTATACCTGGTTCAAAACTTTCCATGGATCAGCCCCCATCCGATCAAGTTTGTTTATAAATGCAACTCTTGGAACCTCGTATCTTTTCATTTGCCGATCAACAGTAATTGACTGACTTTGCACACCACCAACACTACAAAGGACAAGAATGGCACCATCCAGAACACGCAAAGCCCTTTCAACTTCAATAGTGAAATCAACGTGACCAGGGGTATCAATAATGTTAACCTGAAACAGCACAATAATGGATGTTATAAGTAAAAATATAAAAACAGCCAAGTTAAGATAACATCCATCTTTTCATTAAACCACAAACAGGATTCAATGAAAATTAATTGCTCTATGATTTGAACATATTAGACCTTGACAAAACCCAATATTGAGAATGTAACATGGCAAGGATGGACATATAGCAGGGGAGAGCTCTCCTGTATTTGAAAAAGTTTGGAATTACCTCAAAGTTATATTTCCATTAGTTTGGACAAAAAATTTACTTTTTCCCTCTAAAATTTCAAGATTAGAACTTGTGACATTAAAGTTGTGGGCTCAGGTCATGGAAAACAGCATCTCTGCAATGCAATTGCAAGGGACTGCATACATAAATGACTCTCCAAACTTTCAATGTACACGGCTACCCTTTTTTTAAGTTTTGAGATTTCTTTTTGACGGTAATCATTTAATACGTCTATTTCAAATGAGGAAAGAGCATTCACATTAGTGACCCTCAATTTGAGTCCCAAAATGTCACATACCTTCTAGTATGTCTTATCAACAAAGACACTCATTCAAAATTTATTCAAATTCAAACTGTCAAATCATCATAGTATATTAGTTATAATTATAAATTTACTGTTCAACTCAAATTATTATAATTCATCAAACTTTGGAAAATAAACATAGTTATATTTAACAATGTAAATATTAATTACATAATATATTGTTAATATACAAATATTTCATAATATAAAAAATAAATAAATAAAAAGGGTAAATGATACAATTTAACAATAACCTTGATTCTTGAGTACCCCAAAATATATTTTACAACTGCACTAGACGTCACAACTTAGCACCCAATGCTTGATATCAACTTAATAAGCTGACATTTCTAACAGCAGGATATAGAAAACCAAATACCCCATCCCACAAACACAGATTTATCAGCAGAAGCAGACCTAACAGCAACTCCTAAGATCACGTAGGTCAGTTATTTTTGTTCTACACTTTCCTAACACTAAGATTAAAAAGAAAAACACTGTATTGAATCTAATTGAATTCAGACTTCTTCAATTTTCCAGCTCAATTTCAGAAAATAGCAACAAAATGAAGAACTTGAAAGAAAAAAAATCCTTACTAGAGTACCAGATAGCCATTCCAAATGCAGAAAGTAGCTCCTAAGGTCATATTACTGAAAGGTCAGCTCTTTTTGTTATGTGCTTTCCTTAAACTAAAATACAACATACTAATTGAATCTAAAGTGCGGTTTGAATTGGTATTTTCCATTCATTGTTTTGGATTAAAACTTTTTGTTCGTGAAAATGGTTTCGGAATTTAAGTTTCAAAATATTCCATCCAAATTTTGCCTAATTCAGTTCAGATATCGACAAATTTCCAGTTCAAAATCAAAATTAGCATAAAATAAGTACTAAGGTATCAGATAGCCATTCCAAGCGCAGAAAGTAACTCCTAAGGTCATAAAACTAAAAGGTCAGTTCTTTTAGTTCTTTGCTTTCCTTAAACTAAGATACATACTGATTTGGATCTAAAGTACGATTTGGATTAGAATGCTCCATTCATTGCGTTTGGATTAGAACTTTTTGTCCGTGAAAATGGGCTTGGAATTTAAAATTAAAAAAAAAAAAATCATCCAAACAGTACCCAATCCAATTCAGATATCTTCAAATATCCAGCTCAAATTCAAAAATGAAGAATTCGGAAAACGAACAAATAAATAGTAGCATACCTGATAGCCATTCCAAGTGCAGTAAGTAGCAGCAGACTGAATGGTGATCCCTTTCTCCCTCTCCAAATCCATGGAATCCATCTTCGCCCCAACACCATCCCTGCCCCGAACCTCGTGGATCTCGTTAATCCTGCCGGTGTAGTACAGAATCCTCTCGGTCAGAGTGGTCTTGCCGGAGTCGATGTGAGCGGAGATCCCGATGTTGCGGAGGCGATCCATGGATTCCTTCCACCAAGCCTCCTTTACGTCCTTGGCGCGAGCCGCGTTTCCGGCGGAGAATGGGCGAAGCAAATGGAAGTTCCCATGGAGGAGAGCGGTGGCCGGAGATGGCCTTCTCCGGCTGGATTGGAGAGAGTAGAGGAGACCATGGAAGCGTCCCATGGCGGTGGAGAAGAGTTGAAGGAGGTTTGTTGCGTTGCGTGAGTGATGGGTTTTTGTGGTTAAACCCTAAACCCATACATTTCAAGGCAGTGACTGGTGGCTGGCTGCTATATCCCTATGCTGATAGTGTGGTTTGGGTCCATCAAAACCGGTCTGGACCGGGATTTTGGTCCAACAAGGTCCGTTTCATGGTAATACCCCTTTTTTCTTCTTTTTTTAATGGAATAGATGTATTTCATTAATAATCACAGGAATACATAGTACAAACTACCATTTCAATCATGCATAGTGGCGCATAGAACCACAGAATTATCTGGATACGGAAAATCAAAGTTATCACATAGTTAAAAGCTACATAAAAAATATAGGTTTTATCAAACTTGGATTGACCCTTCCAAGCCAAGATTCCTACAATACATATGAACCTATCAAACTAGAAACATAAGATAAAAAAGCATACGACAATAAAACATAACACACAAACAAACTAAAAACTAAAACCAAAGTCCAAATTAAACCCAAAAATGTGAGGAATATACAAGCAACCATCCTTGTGCATTACTAGCGGGCCCCTTGATCGCCCTCTTCCTTTGGCCAAAGGGATCTCATCCTTGCAACCATCTGATCAGACGTCATAGTAACGAGCGAAATCCAAACAAAAGACAACAAAAATCGAAGCTATGATTAACCCAAAAAGGTTGGTAAAAAGTTGGAAAATATTGGACAATTACTTAATTGACCCTCTAATTGAAATAGTGAAAGATGCATGAATATAAGAAAATTTTATTGAAACAAAATTGTTTATACCAAAATTAGTTGCATGTCGAGTCAATATAAGATAAAA
>JAYMTK010002386.1:0-13990 GCA_036897405.1 Pelargonium myrrhifolium | reverse complement strand
ATACTCCAAATTTGTCACTTCCTTAAACCCATCCTCAAGTTTCACTGCCATGAAGCTCTCGTTCCTTATGGCTATAGCGTCGAAGAACGTATCAAGAATTCAAGATCACGTCGCCTCTATCAATCTATTAGTACGCCAAGATGTTAGACGCTTCTAAATCTCAAGGTACCATTCATTATGTTCGGGAGGTGTGGATGTTGCTAAACTTAATCAGGTGCCCATGAGACAAACCATGAGCTCACTATGAACCTCACATTATCATCAACCAAACACACGATGTCTTATTGCCGACCATGCTTTTAAGCATAAAAACCCATGTTTTGTCATTTTTGACTTGGTCAAAATTCAAAGTCTAAAACGGTGTTGTTATACAGTCTTCTTTTCCAAAGTCAGGATAAGGTTGAGTGGTCCTGTTGTCTGACTCAGGTCTTCGGGTTGTCTGGTGGAGCAGAGCTTCAAGTCCGGTTATTGATCTATAACATGCGCAGGTAGCACACCGTTAAGCGGAGCCCCATGTTTGTGTCTGGGGAACCGCCTCTGACGTGAGAATAAATATCTCTAACACAAACAGGATTATGCAAAAAGTATGATGATCAAAAATCTTCGTAACTCGTTTGGAAGTATCATGAAGAACGTATAAAGAACTCGATGCACTTAACGAAGAACACGAAGAACGTCTGAGAGAGTTTTTGAATTCTTGCGAGATGTGTTTGAATAGTATAATGAATGAGCGTTTACATGTGACTTGTGAGTCTATTTTTAGAGCTTACCTTACCTAACATGTGGCAGCCTCTAATTGGCTAGTGTCAGTTTGGGGCCCGCGGGCGTTTTTGTTTTTCTTCACTGTTGGTTCTTCTCCCCAATAGTCGAAAAGACTCCCAATATTGCGGGGTCATGAGCCATCGAGCTCTCATGTTAGTGCGGTCCTCTTTGGTTAGAGTTGGAGGTGACCATGTGCACTCATGTCGTTGTGATTCGTTCCTTTGAATTAGTCGCATGTTTATTTGAATATGGACGGAATTCATGGAGCACCTCGAGGAAGGTCTCGCAGAGGGCCTTGTGCGGAGGGTGGCGTGTGGAGGGTCCCGTGCGGAGGCTCGTCGCGCGGAAACCCCCTCATGCGGAGGCTCGGTGCGCTCTTTTCGCGGACGAGCGGGAGGCTTCACGCGGATGCAAGGGTGAACACGGATGTGCGAGCTTTATGGAGGCTTGGGCGGATGCGGATTCTTGCACGGATGAGCGAGCTCAGATGGATGAGGCTTCTCGCAGATGGGCAAGGGCGAATGCGGACAGGCGATGACGAGCCCTTGCGTGCAGATACGACCATTGTGCACGAATGCTTTGCGAATGACTTGCAGATGGATAGGCGTACCTTGAGGAGGCTTAAACAAATATGGCCCTTGGGCGGATTCGGCCCTCGAGCGGACACTTATCTCGGGTCGTCCGGATGCCAGACGGTCTTTCGTTCGGATCCTTATTCAACACAAGGCCCAGTCCAAGGTCCAACCCAACCTTCCCTCAGTCAAGTGAGTCACGTGTCACTTTTCCATTGACCGAGTCTAATTTGATTTTTCGGGGTTCATCACCCCCTCATTGGTTAGAAGAGATGGTTCATTAATGACATTTTTCACATTCTCTACTCTTATTACTCTCACGACACAACATATAGACTGATTCTCACATTCGAGATGTATTTTCAAACAATGCCTCAAGTTTTTATTTAACGATGCGTTTGTCTTGTAAGATCCATGATCCCATTCCCAAGAAACGAACCGAGGATCAATTAACCTAACTGAAGATACATAAATGTTTGGACCTATTTGGATGACCCATTTGTGTGTGTGTGTATTCAACCCAAGTGCAATTCAATTAACCCAGTTTGGCCCAAATTGATACATGCAACAATCCGACCCACGGATTCAGAACGCAACATTTGTGGCACGCAACATCCTTGCCACGCATGAATCACAAATGTTCATATTCAATGTATCAAATTCTTGCATTCTCTCCACCAATCAAAATTAGGGAGCTACCACTATAAACACCCCTTAAGGGTTGAGGTTCAAATCATTCACACACACACACATTCACATTCTCTTCTAACTTCTAAGTTGGGTTCACTTACCCTCACACATGAGGTGAATTCTCATGCAAGGCAAGAGTTTTCACTTAACATGTGGTATTCCTTTATAAGAATCTTCAAGTAAATTGCTTGCTTAGAACCGAGAAAGCTGCTGGACAACGACGACGACGACAACGACAACGACAACACGTTTCCACACCGACGATGTCTAGACATCCATCACTGACCACAAATCAAGTCTTACAATGGCCAAATTTGACCTAGAGCTAAAATATTTAACTCCCAAACAAGCCTTGCTGGTCTAAAATAAGCAATAAAAAAAGAGAGAGAGAGGCAGGCATAGTAGCATTGAAGCAGACAGTGACATGTATGGGAGCTCGGTGTCTCATGTCCATGAATCCTCATCGGATCGCTTATTGTCTCTTTCCTTCCCAACACAACACAACCAACGGACCGCATGCACTAAAAAATAGAACCAACCCACTTGTATTGTATTGTATTCTATTCTATGTTATGTTGCACTAATTAGCAACCAAACAAAACCGCAAATTTCTTTCAATTTCCATCAATCACACTCTACACGTTGCTTCTTCTACCTGCACCACCCTCGATCGGCGATTCATCCCCATGTTGCTCGTGAACGCCCTAACCCTAGCTCGGACCCTCGCCAATTCCATGTCCCCCAACGACCTCGTCTTCGAGGCCGACGACATTCCCTTCGGCTCCGCCTGGTGGTTCGTCTACGCCGGAGTCTCCTGCCTCCTCGTCCTCTTCGCCGGAATTATGTCCGGCCTCACATTGGGCTTGATGTCTCTCGGTCTCGTCGAGCTCGAGATCCTCCAGAGAAGCGGTACCTCCACCGAGAAGAAGCAAGCCGGTTGGTTTCGTGTTTGTGTTTTTAATCTCTCTGGAGTCAACTACTGGATTGTCGAAATGGGTTGCTTGTTTTGTGTTCAATTTTTTGGTTAAATTGTGACATGGGTTTTGATTGGAAGCATTAGAATCAGATTGATCCTTCTAAAGTTTGAAACTTTATGCGTGTTGAGTTAGGAAAGGTGATTCTGGAGTAATTACACTTGTTTTGGGCCATTGGGTTAAGGAAGAAGTGGGATTGTTGAAGGTTTTGCTTAGTTTGGTAATCTAGTGATTAGATATCTATTAGGATGGCCAATCAGAGAACTGTTTCATCCAATGAGGAAACAACATGGGTTTCAAGCTTTGCACTTTCTCCTTTTTCTGCCAAGTTTGGTATTTACTTTTTGTTCCTTTTTATTGGATAAGATGCATGTTTTGGTATTTCATATTTGGATTCTATTTATGCAGCTACTATATTACCAGTTGTCCAGAAACAGCACCAGCTTCTGGTGACTTTGCTTCTATGTAATGCTTGTGCCATGGAGGTAATTGATCATATGAGTTCCCTTCTGTTTATGAAAAGTATACTTGCTTTGACTTTGTTGCATTCTCCATTTGAGGAGACTCTATGAGAATAGGAAAGTATGTTTCTTCTCCACTTCTATCGAAAAATAATCTGAACCTTGGATAGCAACTTTTCTTCCTGATTGTTTTTGCAGCATTTTAGTTACTGTTTTATTAATTTTTATTGTAAACCTTTGATGTTTCTAGTAGTTGACCAGTAACAATGGAATTTTTGTTATCTTTAAAGGTCATTCAGTAACTGGAAGGACATTTTGATTTTCTTTGTGACAAAACTTTCTCACACAATTCATCTTCAAAGTGATGACCCTGTTTTTTCTCATGTGTTTTACTTTGGATCTATCGAATTATGTGTTTTTTTATCTGCAGGCACTTCCTATCTACCTTGACAAGATTTTTCATCCCTTTGTTGCTGTTTTGCTGTCTGTAACTTTTGTCCTAGCTTTTGGAGAGGTACAGTGGGCTTCCAATTCATAAACCCATTTGCAGTCATTCTACCTTTCAGTAAGCCCAACTTTTTCTCCCTATTTTGTTTTGTTAGGTTATTCCACAAGCCATATGTTCAAGATATGGATTATCTGTTGGCGCAAATTTTGTGTGGCTCGTGCGTATTCTAATGATTATTTGTTACCCTATTGCATACCCTATTGGAAAGGTAATTCATCATACATAAGTTGTGTTTAATTTCCAGTTCAGAGGTTAGTGTCATGTAGCTCCTTTTAGCCTTTTTTGCTGACGTCCCGTTACCAAGTTGTTTTTCATCTGTAATAATATTATCTCGTAAGATGCCGCACTTCATGATCAATTGGTTATGGTTCCCGTTGGACATGTTTGAGGTTCAACACATGTAATTGGAGAGGACTTTTTGAGGTATCACAGTTTCAAACGTAAAACAACTAGTGAAATTTAATGAATTTGCAAAAGGTATAACAAGTAGAACCTAAGGCTAAGGCTAATGTGCTTGATCATGTTCACATCTTATTCCAATGCTTTCTACAGCTGAATAGACCTTTAACTTTGGAGATTGCAAAGTGCAGTTGAACAAGGTACTCGCTGCACTTGAGTTGAAGACATATCTAATTTAAATTTGTTTCAGGTTCTAGATGCTGTTCTTGGACACAGCGATGCTTTGTTTCGGCGAGCTCAGCTGAAGGCCCTTGTTAATATCCACGGCCAAGAGGTGACCTGGTTGAACTGGAAGTTTTATATGTCATGTATATTGTGTAGAATATTGTTTGTAAATTTGTACGTGAAGAAATACTGGAATTGGTAGAACAAATGTTCAGGTTTTCCGTCTTCTCAATATTTGTTGTTTATCTTCATTTCAGGAAGGAAAAGGAGGCGAGCTTTCACACGATGAGACAACAATTATCAGTGGGGCGCTAGATTTGACGGCAAAGGTATTCTGTTAAACAAGCAATTTTGAGGTTTCATTTCTTTGCAACTTTGTCAAGCAATTGATGTTAGATGCTATCTTATCCATTTTGCTTTATGGAGGGCAAAGACAATATGTGGACTATAGCCATCTACTGTTGATACATGAGAAAGCCCATTACACATGTCACTTCAAATTTATCTTTACTTTGATTGTAGATATATGTGAAGCATCTTCACTGATGGCTATTTTTCTCTCTTACACATGTTCTTGGAAGTTGAAAAGTGACATTCCCATACATAGTCTTTCCATTATTATCAGTTTATCTGGTTTATATCATGGTCAAATTTCGTAGATTGACCTGTTGTAGCAAATATTACAAAAATATTATTCCCGTGTGCCTCTGTGCGTAAACTAAAATAGGCTAAATTAATAACCTTTATATGTTGAGCCGTGGACCTTTAAGTTCTATTCAAGTGATTGGTAATTGTCAGCCTGCACGCGCTTCTCCCATTTTACATGCCCTGGTGATTGTTGAACTTAATTTGTACTGGATATGAGCAGACTGCAGAGGAGGCTATGACACCTATAGAATCAACCTTTTCATTAGACGTTAACTCAAAGTTGGACTGGTAAGTAATGTTTATCCTCTCTATCTCTTTCCCTCTCCTCATCCCTCTAATTTTTTTCTTCTCACTGTTTTTGCAGCTTTGCTTCTCATTCATTTTTGCTGTGAGATTAAATATAATGATGATAAAAGCTACAAGTTGTCATATTTTTGCACATCTAGCTAGGTGTCCTGTAAAGTTACTATACATTATATTGCCTTACTGATTTTGTTCCCCTATTCGAAGTCGGTCTTAGCTTACGCATGATTTTGTTTTGTTTTTCTCTTTGGTAAATAATGGAACATTAATATAGAGACTACTCTCTCTCTCTCTCTCTCTCTCTCTCTTCATGGTTCAACTTCAAGGAACAAAATATCTATTGAATCTCATTTTTTATGTCACGACCTTTGAAATAGTTCATGTCTTCAATAATCTTCTCAAACCTAATAATGCAGGGAGGCAATTGGGAAAATTCTTGCACGAGGTCATAGTCGTGTACCTGTATTTTCTGGCAACAGTAAAAACATCATTGGTCTTTTACTGGTGGGTGCAAAACTCAAACTTTTATCTCTAATTTTCTTTTATCACATGTGGTCTTTTTCATTATGTTATACTTGTCCAACTGATCGATGAATCGGTTGCTTATTTTTGTAACCACATCCTTATCACGGATGCAGGTAAAAAGTCTTCTCACCGTACGAGCAGAAACAGAGACTCCAGTTAGTGCTGTTTCCATCCGGAGAATGCCTAGGTGAACCATAAATTCCCATTTTGTCCCTTTTTTCTTAACATTTCATCGCAAATACTTACTTTTCATGCATTGATATTTCAGGGTTCCGGCTGATATGCCGTTGTACGATATCCTCAACGAGTTTCAAAAGGGAAGCAGTCATATGGCAGCTGTTGTAAAGGTTAATAAAAGAAGCAAGAACACTCTGCTTTTCAATGGAGAGAGATACGAGGAGGACAAAGATGTGTATAGGACTTCCCAATTAACTACCCCCTTACTACCAAAGCATGATGAAATGTCTGAGAGTGTTTTTGTTCATATCGATAATATGGGTACCACATACAGACCATCCCCTCCACAAAATGGTGCTGCATTGAATAGTTTGGTCCATCTGGCAGAAGATGTTGAAGATGGGGAAGTCATTGGCATCATTACCTTGGAGGATGTTTTTGAAGAACTTCTGCAAGTAAGCTATGCTTAAACCACCTGAATCCGATACTGTTAGTAGATGCACCCAACCTTTAGGTGGTCGGGGCTGAAACTCACGTAAATTAGGCCAATCTGTAGTGGTCTCCTAATATTACATGTTTTGCACGAGAGACGCCCATATGCTCTCCCTCTCTCCATATGTTTGCATGATTTGTAGACCGCTTTGCTGATTCCCCTCACCAATGCAGGAGGAAATTGTAGACGAGACTGATGTATACATCGATGTACATAAAAGGTATTATGCGTTCCTTGGTTTCTCTTTTGTGATGCGTCATGTTAACTATAACATCAACAAAAAATTTATCATGTTGCAGAATACGCGTGGCTGCTGTTGCAGCTGCTTCATCCGTGGCCCGAGTTCCATCAAGTTGGAGACTGACAGGTCAAAAACCTGCCGCAACTGTGAGTCAATCTCTCAACTTCGCAATTGTTCCGTTAGTTTCTTTCAACTTATCATAATGTGAACACGACGATACATACTATTGGGGTTATATTTCAGGGAAGTCAAAATAGGCAGGGACACACTCCTAGAAAGCCTCAGGAAGATGGCTCACATTTCTTCAAGATACCCGAAAATTCAGAATAGTCTCATCCAGGCAACGAGAGATCTCGCGAATTGGCAACGTAGCAGCGAAGCCTTTGTCGTAGTTATATTTGCCACGCCACGACTAGTTAGTGCGATCGGTCGGATTTCCAAAGTTATGTTGAGTAGAATGAGTGTGTGTACAGTTAGTCTGTTAAGATTTTCATGTGGGTTTTGCTAGGGTTGTTGCCATTTCTACTGGAGTTGTTGGAAGTGCAGTTTATGTAAATGAAGTTGATATGTTGTGGACAAGCACAAGGAACAAAAGGAAAAAAAAAGAAAGAGTACAATCCAAATTTTGGATTTTCAAAATTTTTTGAGTACTACTTTCATACCCTATCTCTTATTGGAGGTGCATATGGGTGGATGTGATACTCTTGAAAAGTTGGATAATTATGTGAAATTCATGTAATGGATTTCTTTTGGGTGTTAAATTAAGTTAAAATTAATATTTATACAATGCATATGAAAGACTAGGATATCTTGCAACTTTTTTTCGGTTAATTTTTTCTATTAACCGGTCAAATACGTTAGAACTGGCGAAAATTACTTGATAAAACTTCGGACATCATCATTTTTACGCAGTTTAATTCATTATCACCAGTATTTTGTATAAACAAAATTATCGTATGCATTATGATTTAGTTATTAATTTTCTTCTCTCCTTTTTTTCTAATTTAGCTATAAAGTCTTTTTACTACCATCCAAAAAATGTTGTAAATGATTTTGAATTTATCATTGCAAATAAATTTACTAGCAGAAGCTGTTAAATTTAACTAACTCGGTAAAATCATAGTTTTGCTAATAAATTTATTAATGGAAGCTTAGAATCTAACTAATTACGTGAAAATCATAATTTCACATATAATTTTATAATGGAAGTTATTAAATAGTTGTTTAGTAACACTTCTACTTATTTTTGAAAACACTACTTAGGGCATATACAATGCAAGTGATAGCTAAGGAGGTGCTAAGATGAGAGAGTGTGTCACATGTGCTTAGTAATTTTCACTCCAATGCTTAACATCCATCTAATAAATGCTAATTGGAGAGAGAATATGAGACAAAAAGGGTTTAGCATTAAGTGTTAAGCTTAACATCTCCTCTTAGCATTTTCTCTCTAACACCTACTACTTCAATGCTTAGCATCTTTTTAGCATCTCCCTCTAAAAGTGATTTTGTAACATATAGGAAGTATATTAATATTTTAATAGGTCATGATTGCAAAACATGGAAAAAGAGAGACCATCTATCTGCTTCTTATGACATAAGTAAAAAGTTGTTACTTCTTCCTACTTCATCATCATTACAAAAGTAGAGAGAGAAATGTTGTTATTTTTATGATGTGGCAAAATTTTAATTGACGTGTAAGTGATTTTTGCGGGTGTAGAAGTGTTCCCAAACGAGGCCTAAATCTAAGAAGCTTGCTTTCAGAAGAGAAAAAAAAACATCTAAGAAACTTTTTTTAAAATCACAAAATAAATTAAATTTGATGACATTGTTTTTAAATGAAGCCACCACATTTATTAAATGAAAATTCATGCTTCAATTGTTTTTTTTTTCTTGGGTGATCTTGTAATTTGGATTTTTTTAATACTACATCTATTTCAAAATAAATGTCGTTTTAATAATTTTCACACATATTAAAAAAAAAGTTAAATGACTTTATTGTTCTTATATGACATAAAAATCATCGTTACTAACTCATTACTTTTAAAGTTATACTTAAAAAAATCATGATTAAAATGTATTATGAAAAACTATTGCGCATTTGTTTGTAAAAAGCAGAAAGTAATATTTATTTTAAAACAAAAATTAGACTTAAAAAAATAATTATTTTAAAACGAAGGTAGCATAAGATTTGCAAATAAGATATTGTGCATTGGGCCAAATAGTTAATTAATTAATTAAAAAATACATCAGCAATGCATTAAACAACCAATAAGAATGTTCCATATATAGAAGCGGACCCACTAGTTCAGTAATAAATCGTCAGAATTCAATTAATTTAAATAAATCATCTACTTGGAAAAAGTCCACTTTTAAATGGACGAAGTTGCCCTCCATTTACAGTAGAAATAACACTTGCGAACCCAATTACTTAGCTGTATTGATCTCCTCGCCGACTCTTCATTTTCCCGAGAAACAATCACTACAATTAGCTTTTACACCAATCGCTTTTTTCTATGCCTCTGCACATCCTCTCAGAAAATCTTTAATCTCTCGAAAAGGTACGTCTTTAAAGTTTTAACTCCGTATTCAATCTTTGTTTCGTGGATGATCTGTGAACCATGATCAATTTTGAACGATAAAGCATATGTGTGTGGTGTTGCTCTGCTTTGGTATTATCATTTCTAGGTTGTGAGTTTTTGATGTTGCATTGTGTGTTTACTCTTCTCTTCCTGTTCTGTTTAAATTTCCTGTTTTCTTAGCTCCCAAACAGGGAATCTAGGGTTTGTACGTTTTGATTTTAGAAAATTGAGCTGTTTGTTTCTTTGGCCACAGGGTTTTGGTTTCAGATAGGTAGAGAATTTTGAGTTTGGTTACTGAATTATGAGTTCGGATTGTGTGGTTTCATTTCTGAATTTTCTCTGCTAGTTTTTTCTTGAAGCTGCACTATTGGGAAAGCTTAGGTTTATATAGGTTACTGCTTTTTCATGTTCTCACTGTGTTGATTTTGTTACTTTTACTATTAATGCAGATCATTAGCTCTTCAATATGGGCTTCAGTTCTGTATGTAAAGCACTGCAGGAGATATTTCCAGAGGTATAAAATTTGATGATTCTTATGTGACAAATTACTGTAACTATAACTTTACATATTTTTCAGAAGTTATTTTTCATGTTGCTTTTGTTCACCACGAATTGAAAGGGATCCTCTAGTGCTTACAATATCAATGTTTTAGAGTAGTCTTCAGTCTTCACATGATCTATTTATTGTTTCTAAAAGTGATGTCATGTCCTCTTTGATTGTACCTTGCACAGGTGGATGCTCGTTTGCTGAGGGCTGTAGCAATAGAACACCCCAAGGATGCTGATCATGCAGTGGAGGTTGTTCTGACTGAAGTTATTCCTTATATGGAAAAAAAGTCCGATTCTTCTGTTTCTAGATCTGGAAATCAGAGCTCTAGAGATCCATCAATGGGAGGTAATGCTAATTAAAGAAATTGTTTAATGTTATTCCAATGTAATAAATCTTATTGTCGTGTACTTAATTCTTTGTTTGATGTTATAAAGTTGATTTAGTTTTGCATTGGTAAGATTTAAAGCTGTTTATCTGTTTACTGTAAACTGCAGCTGGGCCTGCAGAAGATAATTCTCTCATTCGTCGACGGCCGGCAAGATCAGTATTTATTGAAGACAGAAGTGATTCTAGTCCTACTGCTGGTGCCTATCATTATGTTTGATGTTATAAAATTAATTTAGTTTTGCATTGATATGATTTTAACACTTCATCTGTTTTCTGTAAATTGTAGTTGGGCCTGCAGAAGATAATTCTCAGAATTCTCTTCTTCATCGCCGGCAAGCAAGACCAATATTTATTGAAGACAGAAGTGATTCTAAAACTACTGGTGGTTCCAGTCATTCTGTTGCAAAGTCTCATGGGAAGAATCTTGTTGAGTATATTGTTATTGATGAAGATGATAAGTTGACCTCTGTTGGCAAGACTGAAGAAGTCAGCAGTGAAGTTGGTTTGGATCACGTTGAATCTCTGGATGAAAAAACAAAGAAGGCTCAGGATATTAATGTTGAATCTCTGGATGAAAAAACAAAGAAGGCTCAGGATATTAATGTTGAATCTCTGGATGAAAAAACAAAGAATGCTCAGGATATTAATGTTGAATCCTTGGATGAGAAAACTGCCAATGACAACACAACTGTTTCTTCAGTGGAAGATGAATATGTTTGCAAGCCTAATAATCTGATATGTGAAAATTTGGATCAAACTCAAGATATTAATCAATCCGGGGTGGAGAAAACTGCAAAAGCCGACTCAACTGTATCTGTAGTTGAAGATGAAGATTGTTGCAAGCCTAATAATCTGAATTTTCATGAAGATATAATTTGTGCACCATGCCTTGAAAGCTCACCACAACAGATCTTCTCATCTGTTGCAAGTACACTAGATGCTTCTGAATCTAGTCTTCAACATGATATTTCTGATTGCCAGAAGAGTTCTCACAGTTATAATTCTAACCAAGATTGTTCAGAGAATGGAATGGTTAGTATTGATGATGAGGCTGATTTGGTTAGCCGATCTGTACAAATTTCTGGAGTGGATCTTCTTGAAGGAATTATAGAAGAGGCCAAAAATAACAAGGTATGATTTTTGAGCCCTTTCTTCACCACTTCACGTGCTTGAGATGTCCAATTTTTGTCAATTCTTTGTTATGACGATGTCTAATTTTTCAAATGATGCTGCAGAAAACTTTGTTTTCTGCTATGGAATCAGTCATTTCTATGATGGAACAGGTTGAAATGCGTGAAAAGGCTGCTGAACAAGCTAAAGAAGAAGCCGCGAAAGGGGGTTCTGATATCCTCCTAAGAGCTAAAGAAATAAAAGAGATGTTGGTCCATGCCAAGGAAGCAAATGACATGGTTGCATATTTGTTAATAATTATAAAACATTTGTAATTTTTATATTGTATTTAGGTTCATGCCAAGGAAGCAAATGATATGGTTGTGTAAGTTTTGACTGTCTGTTTTCTGTGCATTATGCAGCGTGCAGGAGAGGTTTATGGTGAGAAGTCAATTCTTGCAACTGAAGTGAAAGAGCTCCAGTCACGTCTGCTCATTTTGTCAGATGAAAGAGATAACTCTCTTGCAATTCTTAATGAGGTACATATACATTTTGTTCTAACAATCTTTCTTTTTCTCTTATGTTCTATTAACTGATGAAGTTTTTTTTTTTTTTGAAAGATGCGTGAGACACTTGAAGCTCGTCTAGCTTCAGCAGAAGTGGTGATGAGAGCTGCATTAGTAGAAAGGCAAAGTAAGGAAGACTCTGCACTAAATGTACTTGCTGAGCAAGAAGCCATCATGAGTAAGGTAGTTCAGGAGTCTAAGATGCTTCAACAAGAGGCTGAGGAAAATTCCAAGGTTTGATTTTAATCAGTAGAAAGAATTTTCTGTTTGTCATTTAACTCTAATTTTACTCTGTTGCTTAATATAAATTTGCTTTCTTTTTTTTTTTTTACGTTCAGTTACAGGAGTTTCTTATTGATCGAGGCCATGTTGTGGATATGCTTCAGTAAGTTAACCACCCTCTCTTTGAAATATGATAGATGAAGCTGAACAAGTACACTGAGTACTTGCACTATTACAGAATGGTTTAAAGTTTGTTTACGCTGAATATAGTTTGATAGGTGAAGTTTGATTTTTATATATTTTTCTTTGATCTAAGTTATTTTTCATTATAAGCAAAACTAGTTTATAAAGTTCAATATTCACTGGTGTTTTCCTTTTCCTATTCTGATTCTTGAGCACCTTCATTGTAATTCTTTGAAAGGAAATGACTTTTTTTCTTCTCTTGGCAGAGGTGAGATATCTGTGATATGCCAGGACGTCAGAACTCTGAAAGAAAAGTTTGATCAACGTCTTCCGTTAAGTCAGTCTTTTACCTCAAGCCAGACAACATGCAAATTAGCTTCTTCAAGCTCGTCTTTGAAAAGTGCGGTGTCTGACCTTGATATTGAACATGTTTTATCTAAGACACCAAAGACTAGTCCTTCAACATCATCGATCAATGGAGGATCCCCAAGAAGCCCTACAACATCAACAATCCAAGGAGAATCTCCCAAAGCTGGCATACACAAGGAGGATAGAGTTCAAAATGATCACAAGTCCCTTCTTGATGATGGATGGGACTGGTTGGAAAATGTTTAAGATTTTGTAAATGCAGCAGTCTAGTGAGGATTGCATTTAAGCTTTACAAATTTGCAGCTTAGTAGTATTCGGCATGGTGTGGTCTAATACCCTATGTTTATATTTTATTTTCCCAAATAGTTTGGAATAATATAATTTTGAACATACTCGGGCTCTATATATATGAATACAAACTCCTCTGGTGGCTTTTCTTTCACCTTTGTATGCATGTTTAGTTTTGGCTAATAAATCAGCTTCAGTTCCTTTTTGAATTTGGTTGTTTATGTGTCAATACATGTTCTTTATGGATTGTGATATATTGTTCTGATTTCATCCTGGATTTTATTTATTGGAAATATCTTCCACTTGATTGTACTTTTAACTGTTGAATGCTTAACGCATGGGGATATATCGTTCTTTATTTGCATGCTGCAAGTGTATTATACAGTGTAAAGTACATATGGTTAGATTTTGCTGTAGTGGGTCTCATTCAATTTTGTTTAAAATCTGATATTTTGTTAAATCTATTGTTTATGCAGAAGCATAGCTTAATGACCAGGAAGTGATCAGTCTCTTTGCAATTCGGGAAATGAATGGATCATTTTGGGCCAGAAAGAAATGTGGTAATGATCCTATCTCCAGAATTCAGAAATATTACCTTTATCAGTGTGACTAGAACTAATGCTAAAACAAGAATTTGCTTAGATTTAGCTTAACGTCTTTTTTCCTGTTCTGATCCTCACAAGCTTTTGTCTTTCTTGCCTTCAGCAGACACTGAAATATATACTGAGGTAGCGTTTGGATTAGAACTTTTGTTTGGA
>JAYMTK010002385.1:0-13990 GCA_036897405.1 Pelargonium myrrhifolium | reverse complement strand
ATAGTAAATTCAATACAAATATAAAAATAAATACTTAAATATAACGCATACCCGAGCAACGCCGGGTTACAAAACTAGTTGGTTACATTAAAAACACACACACAATCTTTTTACAATAATGACAAAATCATCTAAAAGTAGGAAAAACTTACGTAGAGAATACTTTTGCTCCCATTTTTTCTAAACTTTTTAGGTTACTTTTTGTTTTGTTTTACGTATTAAAAGATTACAGTTTATATTGAACAAAAAGAGAGTTGTAGTTATTTCTATTTGAAACATATAACAATTTTATAGGATTCGAACTCAAAAGCTCGTGCAATTACATATTACATACTTATAAGTACGTGTTACATATTTTAAAGTTAGACATCTTCATATATATAAATGAATTTTTAGTGATTATTTCAACAAATTTAGAAACATAATTAATACAGCACAATAGAAAATAAAATTAAGCATATGTATTTAAGTACGAATAAATATATATAATTGTTATAAAAATAATTAAAATGTAGGTATTTTTTATAATAATAAAAAAAAGAAGCGATAAAATATAATGACACTTACGAAAAGAAAAGAAAAAAAAAATCAAAATTTATCTACTATCTTAACACACTCTAGATTGACATAGAACAAAAAGAAAAACATTAATAACAAAAATTGGGATATACACGAGAGAAAAAGGTATTTACTCTTTTAGCCTTCAATCTAAACCTATAATTCATTAACAAATCAACACAACAACAAGCCCCAAATTGTAACATAAAAAATAGGTGAGCCATCCAATAATATCGTAACCGCTCAATCCCACTCCCTCCATATCTCCCTCACCCTCATCACCTCAACATAACAACATGTCTTTATCTTAGCTCCAACAAAAAAAACCCAATGAACTCAGAACCAAAAATGGTGGACAAAAGCTCCAAGAACACCAAGAAACCCAACAATGGCAGATATGTGAGCAGAAGCAGCAGCATGAGAGCAACAACAACAACACCACCACCACCACCACCATATTTCATCAGCATCGGCATTTCCCAACCCAAGATCCGCATCCAAGTCCCCAAGTTGCTCGCCAAAACCATGCACAGAACAACAAGCCACGACGACAACAACAACACCCAAAACGGCGTCGCATCATCAAGAAGGTCCTCGAAGACGACGACACTGCCGAAGAAAATGGCGTCGATCTTGTCCAGCTTGTTCGGGATCAAGAAACCAAAAAACGACAAGTCGTCGTCGTCGCAGGAGGTTCTTGAAGAGAACAGCAAGTGGTTGGAGAGCACAGGGAGAGGAAGTGGGAGGTGTTTGTGCTGCGGAGCTACGATAGTCGGTGGAGACGACACGTCGGATCATCAGGTGGCTCTGTGTAAAGATCACTCTCTGTTGAAGGAGGTTCTTGAAGAGGAGTTCGATGAGATCATTAAGGGTTACATTGCGGCGGCTGCGAGGGAGGAGAGTGCGAGGAGGATGGTTAGGGTCGGGTCTCGCCGGAGGATGAGGAGGACGAGGTCGAGGAAGAGAGAGGAGAAGCGTGAGGAAGAAGGAGAAGGAGAAGGAGAAGAGAAAGAGATCGATATTGGTGCAGTAGAGAGTTTTGCAGAAGAAAACAATGGTGGAGATGGTGATGGTAGTGATGATGGTGAGCTTTGGAAGAAGAAGATTATGATGGGAGGAAGGTGCAAGCCAGTGGATTTTTCAGAGTCTATGGACTTTGGTTACTATCCAGGTGACAAGTATTGGGGGTTTAGTTAAGAGACATGTTTTTCTTTTTTTTGTTGCTTAATTTGTTTTTGTTAGGTTTATGATCAGGTTTAATTTGCAGTGATACGACGTGGAATCTAAAATATTTACGATGTTTCTTTATCTCAAAGTGGCACTGTACATTTCTACTATAGGAACTTGTTATGTTTAAAGATCCGAATAATGTTTGTAGGGAGCGTATGGTTGCAAATCCAAACCTAAAATATGTGTAATTTTACGTAGCATGGGTGTGTAAGATTTCAAGAAAAACATGTTTCATCATGGAATAACTTTATTATAGAACTGAGTGCGTGCACACAATGTGTATGTGTTACATGCAAGTTACAATAACTTAAAGAGATAAACGTAGATGTACATTGAATACACACAACTTCTTTTGACGACGAAAATAGTTTGATGGATATCATATTTTTCAATCATCATTATTAAGACGAAGGCATACAGGTTATGATAACTTAGACAAATAACCTATACACATGATGAAGTGCACCTTAAGTACACATAACGTGCCACGTGTCAATAGAAAGATGACTTGATTGATATCATACTTTTCAACAGTCATTCTAAGGTGATAACTTAAAATAGATAGTCTAGGTGCATAACTGCACATAACAAATGCGCATTAAATACACGGAATTAACCATACTTCACTAAAACTTTGACATGCAAGTTATGTACATTTAATAGACTAATTAATACATACTTCCTTCACTCTCATCATCTTATTTGACCCATATATACATCTTTGTTTTGTAACATTATGATTTTGCGTCGAGTGTTTTCTCTTTTCAGTTAAAAGTTTTAAGGTAAAGTTTACAAATATGCAATCATATTCGAATTGACAATCAATACTTCATAACTCCTTTTATAAGAAAAGTGTTAGAAATAGGAAGGTATTATGGTATAAAGCTACTTTTGATGTGTAACTCGAAACTATAACTATATAAAGAGAATCCATTGAAAACCAACTATCATATGTGTTTTATAGAATGAGAAGAATCACCAATACTGTTAAAAAATAGGAATTACAATAATAAAAATGAAAGTGAGTGTAGTTCCCTTCTCTAGAAGCAAATAAATATACAAGAGAGGTTTTGTGTCCTACCTTACCTTTGATATTTGGGGGCTGTGGAGAGGAAAGACGACTAAAATTTTACCTAATCAGAGGACTAGACCCATAAAATACAGATGAAAAAATTGCTAAAAATTCAATTAATCTCGTCTCTGTATCGGTATCTGATCAGCTGTGTGATTGCTCGTTGTGGACGACGATGCTACTGCTCTACCATTCAGTATCCCGTTATCCGCCGGTGGACTCGTTCCCCATTTTCCCTCCGCTTCTGTCGGTTCTATCACTTTGACAGACCCGTCCGTCAACCCAACAGCTAATTGATTGGGCTCCACGGGATGTGTGGCGACAACAAGCGGGTGCGCAGCTTGGCCTCTGTAAGAAAACAATGAAACCGTGTGCTAAGAAATGAATTTTCTGAGAGTTGCTAGTTCGTTTTGATTCGTGACAGCATTTACTTACCCGTTCGAGACTGTTTGGGGAAGGTATGCAGATGGAGCAATACGGCATCTTAGTTTCAAGGTATCGGCGTCAAATACTCCAATGTTTCCGTC
The DNA here is from genome assembly GCA_036897405.1 of Pelargonium myrrhifolium. Classification (NCBI taxonomy): domain Eukaryota; kingdom Viridiplantae; phylum Streptophyta; class Magnoliopsida; order Geraniales; family Geraniaceae; genus Pelargonium; species Pelargonium myrrhifolium. Next base: position 10,603 of record JAYMTK010002385.1, on the reverse strand, counting down.
ACAAAAAGTAGCGTAAATTAACTGACTGTTGCATGAGTACGCTGCATAAGATATTGGTGCAGACAGCGCGTCTTGTGGAACCCACTGCAATGGACGACACAGACAAGTTTTATACGGTAATCAAATCCGATGACAAATTAAAGCAAGCAAACCACAACGCGTATCTATCTACCTGCCGAATACATTCCATCTTGGAGGCATCATATATAGCTATTTGAGTTTCATGAACTACCAGCATGCGGAGCTGGTCGGCATGAAACTGTACTCGAGTATCGCCACTTGTCGCCTTCCCAGCTGACGTTTGGATTGAAATTGTTTTCATTTTATCCCACGTGTCAATGCTCCACACGCACAGCTGCATAAAACATCCAATATAATATATTTTCTCGCCTTACTTTCTGCAAATGAAAATTTTATTTTCTTATGATAGGTTCTGCTTACTTGAGCATCAGCACCCGACGAAACCAAGATATTGAGAGTGGTAGAAAATGCTAAACCCGATATCCGTTTCTGGTGACCCCTCAATTTTGATTTCACCTAGAAAAAAGCAAGATGGCACATATAAGTCTTGCATGATAAGCAAAAAAAGTTCACATACAACAACAAAAAAGAAAATCTGGAACTACCTCATCCACTCGGACATTGTAAATATGGATGGTTGAATCCTCCATTCCAATGGCTATGATGTTGTTATCCTGAGGATGGAAAGCTAGGAACGTCGAAGAAGGAGGTGGCGGCATGAATGTTGTCATTACCTACAAATCAAAGCAATTCGTGCCCGAACATTACAAGAAAACAGAAAATTAAATACACAAGTATGCAGATTTAACTACATACACACGTTGAGAGAGAGATACCTTGAAAGTCATCATGTTAAACAATGAAACTTTTCCTCCACACGCTGACATGACATAGGAATCGTTCTTTGAAAGTGCTATGCACGGGACTGCTTCATCAAGGTTGACACCTGTGACATCATTAGCCATAACAAGACCACTGTTTGGTTGCCATAGCTGTGGAACAACACTGGCAGTGGCCTTTATGCCAACAAACCATTTCAGAATCTTTCTCCGATGAGAAAAAAATGCAAACATTCACAAAAATAAAAAAAGAGTCCAGAAAAGTCATTCTTAGCTATCTGATACCTTCCCACTAGGATTTTGTTCACTGCGAATCCACTTCCACAACTTCTGAGTACCATTCGACCCAAGTGCTAAGATTCCAACACCAGAATTTGTATATAGAAGACGAACAACCTGGACATACCCAACAGTTCAATTAGTGGATAGATGAGAAGTTTTCTACTCAACCATGGCAATTGAAAATATGTTACACACCTTACTAGAAGTATCGGTGCTATCAGGCATGGTGACCAACCGACACTGGGCAGGATCCAAAATTTCAGACAATTGCCAGGGTTTGGCTTTATCAATGTCCTCCACAGTCTTTGGCTTTTCTATGCTCCTACCCATGGTATCAATTCCATTCTACAAAGAAAGAAAAGCAATAGAAAAAGAAGTTAAACCCTCAACAGCGGAGAACGTAAACAAACCTAAAGAACCTAAGAAGCAAGATAAATACAAGGAAAATAATCTTCTAAGTTTCATGGTCGAACTTTTTGACAGTTCCTTTGGTTCCCTTTACCATTGCATAAAAAGCAAAAGTACTTGAAAGCATGCCCCTCCACAACTTGCAAGGGCACACTGGAAGGTGATCAAACTTAACACAAGATGGGAAAAATACACAACCCTTACATTCCAAGGCATGCTTGTGTTAATAACTAACCAACCACAGCTGTGGATCAGAGTAGATAGTGCCTTTTTATAATATGTAAAAACTTATCAAACGTGATTACTACTGCAAAAGAGAAACTCGAAGTTTCAAGTTAGAAGAATTTAGCCAGCATACAAGGATAGGAGAAGGCCTGACGGGAGAGCTCCTTTCCACTTTACAATTGACTGGACTTGCACTTGTTCCAGCAGGAGTGCCGGAAACCTAACAAAAAGCAAAAAAGAAGGATCAGCATGAATATCGTGAATACATATCATATACATGAAAACAAACCAACCAGCTTGTTATTATTTTTCCTGAAGTACTAATTCTAACCTTGACTGCAGCAGATTCCACAGGCTTTCTCATGGCTTCAAAAGGCGATGTCTCCATCACTCTTACTGATCTACGACCAGCAGCATTTGCAAGTATCTTGAATCCATTGTCTGCTGTAGTAACAGCAAGAAGATTTCCTTCCTTGTTAAATCTCAAGCGAGGATGATTCTGAAGCAAAATATATGCTGATGTTAGTCACTAACAAGACAACAGAGGAGTTCCAAACAGAGTAAGAAAGATTAAGAATCCATTACTGACCGGAAGCCCACCCTCAGCATCTGTGCTGGTGAGAATATTAATGTTGTCCATATCCCAAAACTTGATCTGGCCATCTTCACCAGCAGCAAGAAAGTGATTTTGGGTAGTGTCAAACTGCACAACACCATTTGATTTCTTTCTAAATCCAGCATATGTCCTTTTTATTGCTCCTTCACTTTCATTCCATTCAACTAGATAGGAGTCCCCATCTTTACTTGTTCCGCAAGAGAATAATCTAGGGATGGAAACAAAAGCAATCAGAAGAAGCATAAAACTTGAAGGGTATAAAAGAGCAAATGGAACCCTTGTTGTATTTTTGAAGGCAAATTTCAACCATTACACCATGAAACATATATGAAACTAAGAAAGCAACAAATATTATATTCAGAACCTTTTTATTGGAGATCTCACTAATCTTACCTACTTCCATCAGCACTGTAAAGCATTGTAGTACACCAGTGCCCAGGAGCATCATAGTCAACTCTAGAACCCATGTTGTCGTATAGCCAGGCCTTTATTTTCCCATCTATGGCAGTTGAAAATATGAACTGCAAATTCACGAGTGGAAGACTTATGACTTAACTGAAACAAAGGATTCTACGTAATACAAATACCAGAAGTATTTCAATTGGATTGTTCCAAAAGCAATGAGAAAGTATGAATGCACCAAAGCACGTGCATGCAGTCATAATATTCCTGTACCCCATATTTGGTTGACATGCTATAGTAGAATATGTGTTGAGTCAATTTAGCAGAGAATGTTAGGACTTTTTTAGTTCCACAAGTATATAAATTAACAAACAAAATCTTGTTTTGGCTAACATACCTGAATGTTTTCCTTGTGGTGAGGACAGATAGAATATACAGGTGCCTCATGACCTTCAAAATTAAATAGTTTTCTTCCCGTTAAATCCCACACCTGTTTCATCGTCCAGTTAGATCATAAAAGTATTATAATATAACCAAGGCTTTTCATGAAAAATTTCTGACCCTCACCTTTATAAGTTTATCGTCTCCACAGGTAACAACACAAAGTTGTTTGTTTGGGTGAGCAAAAGCCAAGTCATTCACACTACCAACATGAGCATCAATCTGCAACGAAAAATGGATTGAAGTTAATTAATACAGATTGCAATTCAACCCCGCTTGAAAGGATGCTAAATATTAACTCACCTCTAACAGCTGGTGTAGATCATTGGATTTAGGATAATCATACAAGTGAACCAAATGTTTGCTAAATGCAACACCTGCAATAAAAGTACATAATGCTTTTAAAAAGATATTCAAATAAATAACTAAAAGTGATAGCATGAATTAGAAGTCTACATACCCACAAAACTTCCATTAGGACTCCATATGACACGGGTGACAGATATTGGTGCATCTTTGACATAAGAAGCCTGTAATAATCTCTCAATTGTAAGACTCCTATATGATCAGTTTTATTTATTTATATTTCTTTATTGAACATGATTAATTTTAAAACTGCAATCAGTTGTGCATATATATAAGAATACCAATCTCCAAAAAATCTGAACAGTTTAGTATATATTTTCTTAACTTTAGTAAATCTTAATAATCTGAAAGAGGACACTACCAGTGAGTACTTAGTTAAAGATGAAATAAATACCTGAAATGTCAATGTTAAAGATTGCATTTCCCATATCTTGAATGGCTTTGTAACCAACTTCTCTCGCAATCCAAGTTCCCATAGTGTAATTTCACCATTACCAGAACCAACTGACCAATACAGACACTATGAGTCGGACAAAGGAAAGGAAATATGTAATCTATGAGGTAGAACTTTAGCCATAAAATCAATTGACATATGAGTGAATGTGAATCATGAATGATTCTGATACCTAGAAGCAGTGTGTGGTGAGAAGGGTGAAAATCCATGCTTGTGACAGTGGATCCATGATGCATAGTCATAGCTACAGCTCTGGGCAGGTCATCCAATGACCAAGGAGTATGCTGTCTAAGAGTTGGGTATGTAACCTGAGGTTAAAGCAAATAAGACACCAAAATTAGTCACAAACTATGCTCCAAGAATGAATGACTTGGAAGTTTCAAACAATTTCATTGCATAATTACAAATTATATATGGCAATATCCTAAAAATGCAAACTTGAACTGAGATTACCTCCTCAACAGATTGTGCAGGACGAAGCCTCTTCATTAGATGTTCATGATCTGGACTCTGATATTCAACCATACCTGGGTTTGCTGGAGGAGTTCTTGGACGTTTCATAAGCGAAACTGTTCAAGTGAAAAGCCATATCATGAAGGTAAGTTACTTTCTGAGAATACTTCAATAAATCAATTTTAACTTGAGAACTCATTCTTCATCATAATAAAAATACATTCACTAATCATGTAGACAAGTTTTGTATTATCAACCTGCTAAGGTAGTGTAACAACTAACATTGGAGCAGATACATGCCCATCTCAAAAAATTTACTTCCACAATATTTTCAGGATGTCTAAAAAGCATAAACTAAATTCTAGTATGTTGCATTCTCTCCTCTAAAAAAATAGTAATAACAAAAGAAAAAATAACTCCATTCGATGGTAGTTGATAAGATAAGCATGTTATAACCGAAAATTTGACCAAAATTGAATGCATTATGTCTCATTAGAGACAACACGTCCACTTAAATGGCTTGTACTATGAAAAAATCTTGTCACCTTGATTTTGGGGAACAGGTATGGATGATGCAGTGACAACAGCTGCTTGAACAGATGAAGATGCGGATGCATTAGCCATCCAACCTGCCAAAGCATTAGCATTAGCAGCTGCTGCAGTAGGTGGAAAAGGCTGCAGGATGAGAAAAAAAAAAATACAAATTAGTTAAAATCTAAGAAGTTGAATCTTATTTATCACATAATAATAGAAAAATGAAATATCAAGGAAATAGAAAATTTTGAAGTGCATATTTTATCATACACCATGGGCTCCAAGTGCTGTAAAAGCAGCAGGTTTTGCAACAGCTGAAACAGGAAGATTGACGGGTGTAGGTGCCATAGGACCATTTGTAGGCGTACATGAGTGATCTGTGAATAATGTTTTAATGTCTGGATTTGGCCTCGGGTTCTTGCATAATTGGTGCTGCCAGTTCAAGCTGCGTAGACCAAATACATATTTCAGATACCAAACATGTGTATCATATAGTAATCTTACACTGTAAGATAAACATGTAAGAAAGCAGTATATCCATAAGGACCCAAGTAATCTAGAACCCTGGTTCCTTTGGGCTGATGGAACTCCAACAAAATATTAGCAGTAGTCTTCTACAAGGTTATATATTTTCTGCGGTATGAAAATTTAATTATAAAAAGAAATGAGAATTACTACAACCAGCAGGTTCCATATTCCCTTCTTCAATTTCTCTTCACCTTCTGTGGCTATAACCTAGTGTCGTCATGTTCTACAAGGTAGTATATTTTTTGTGGGACTGATTTTGAGAAATACTACAATAATCAAGCTTCATATTCTCTTATACAAATTTTCTTCACCTTTGTGGCTATAACCTGATAGGCTTAGACCTCAGGACTCAACCTAGCTTCAATTTTTCTTATTCAAATTCTCTTCACCTTTGTGGCTATAACCTTATAGGCTTTAGATCTCAGGACTCAACCTTAAAGCTAATTTGGATAAAGTATAAGCTGAAACAGAACCAAAATGAAAAAGATATTTTCCTAGAATAACCGATTTGCAACATACAAGAGATGTTAACTTCACCTTTGATTGATAAGAGTCCGCAATCTCGATGATTTCAGGGTTGGAAAAACAAGCTTATCCCGAAAAAGGGGATTCGCTTCTATAAGCTTTTTTAACTCTATCAACATTATGTTACGAGCAGTTTTGGTGTCTCCATACTTGGAAAGCTGCTCGTTTTCCCTGATATTCAGAAGCACAATTAATTACATATAGAATATTTCGGTAATAGTGGTAATAACAAATAACAAATCCTATTCCGAATATCACTCTTTTTTTGTGGAATTACCTGAAGTTGTTAAGAGTTAAGAGATGAGTGATCTCTTTGAACAATTCCTCATTAAATGTCGAAAAGACTTTCAGATCATTCACTAATATTTCAACAGCCTGCGGCTTGTCCTGCCTACCATATCGAACAAATACATAATGAATAAAAACAAATAATTCAAAATCGGCTGAAAGTAAACCGTAAGATATGACAAAAATTCAGGTTAATTATACCGATCAAGTGCTTCAAGATACTTCTGCTTCCTGATTTCAAAGAATATCTTCATGGAGTATCTGTTATCATCAACTTTGGTGAAGCCAGATAAGTACTTCTCGACTTCATCCCACTCTCCTGCTTGAACTTTCTCATCAAAATACTTCATGTTGAAGAAGAACCCAGATTCTTTCTCAAGCCTAACAAAAATAATACAAAATGAACACCAATTCCATACTCCATTCAGAAGAGAAACAAAATGTAGGAAGGGGCAAAAAAGAATCCTGGATATCAGAATTTCCATCATACAAAACCTTTCACTAAATTGCACCTAAATGCCTTAAATATTCCAATTCAGGTATAAATTTTGTAACCATTTAATTTTAGCGAATTTCTCGGCAAACAAAGCATGTATCACACGCGCACATATGGAACAAAAAGATACTTAAAACGTATAAACTATAAATTTCATTTATTCTCATTATTTAAACTTCTATAAGACAAAATCTGATCCCCACCACTCAAGTAAACATAATTAAGCTGTTGATTTCAATTTTCACAAAACATAACAATCTAAATTTAACAACTTCCTTTTGTCCATTCCTAACAAGAAACCAGAGAGTACAGCAAGAAAGTTAAATCTGAAAGCTCATATTTCTCATCATTTTCCTCCAATTGAACGATTATGAGCCAATTACAGCTCCTAAGCTATCCAAAGAGCGATTTTCAGTGCCTAATCCCAGAACAACACAAAACTTCAAATTACAAAGAGACGATTATAAGGAAAATGTGAGCGACAAGAAAGGGCTTACCTGTGCACAGACTCTTTGAACTTCTCTTCCTCGAGAAATTGAAGTATGAGGAACACCAATTCTCTGCTCAAAGACGACATTTTGGCCACTCAAATCACAAACCCACGACCAATTCCAACTCCAGAACCGATCCAGAGCAAAACCCAGAAAAATTCAACAGCTCAATGCACAGAAAGAGAACAAATTCGATGGGGGTAGAGCAAAAACCACACAGAATCGCACAGTTCAGGGCCCAATCTGAGCTCCGAATCGCCAGAAACTCGAAATCGTCGGGCTTTCGGGATCCAATCCCGCACGGACTTCGAGGATTTCTAGGGTTTGAAAGGCTGCGGAGAGGAGAGACAAGATAAAGAAGAGAGAGACTAGGTCTCGCTATCTTCGATGCGCTGTACAGGGGTTTCTTTTTGCTGACCTATCACTGATAAGAAGATCAGCTTATGTGATACTTGCTTTCGTTTATCAAAGCGGTTATCATATCGTGAGATGATATAAAGAGCGTGTGGTTCCGGATTCGAAACAAAAATTCAAATATGGTGAATATTCAGTACACAGGTCCAGTTCTGGTACTGTCACTTTCTATTTGTCATTCAACACTTGGGATTAGTATACCGTATCGTGTACCGTATCGATATGATTTATCGGGACAATTTGGATTTGGACTAGGACAAAAAAAAAATAGTTTGCTTGTCTGTCACGTGTCTCATATGAGTAGGTGGGACCCGACCTTCGTTGTTACATCAAAGTGCTGAACGTCAGGCTTGTGAGTCGTGATTTCATTTAGAAATCCGAAATCTTATGCTTTTTTATTTATTTGAAAATTACATATTATTACTCCTTTAGATGTTCGTTTATCATGTTACTACTTTATTTTATCTCGTTATTACATGAACTTTTTTTTCCTCAACCTTGAACTTGTTTTTTTTTCCGATTCTATTAGAAATTTCATTTGTTAACTTGCAAAAATACGAAAATACCCTTCCTTTTTATTTTAAATAATAATAATAATATATTAATTATAATAAATTAACATTTAAAAAAGAAAAAGAATATGCGTTCTTCTTCTCCGATTCTCCGGCCAGTGTACCAGTTCTGCCATCGACGAGATGGTGCGGCTCAGCCGTGGCGAGGAGGAGGCGTCGCGTCAACGGTCGGAGATGGAAGATTTGGGCTTCGCGTCGGCGAGTGAGCAAACCCAGCTCCTCCGCCCATACCGGCCCTCAATTTTGCCGTCGCTTCACCGGTGGTTCATGAACGAGGTTGGTGGTGCTGATTTTATGCTCGACGAAAGCTCGGAGGAGGATGACGTCGGAGCTCATCATCGGTGGAGAGAGCTTGGAGGAGGAGGGCGTTAGAGCTCGGAGCTCGTTATGGTTGTTTCCGGTGAAGCTGAGCTTGAAGCTTGGAGTGTGCTGGTTGTTTCCAGATCTGGTTGTTTTCGGATCTAGGAGCTTGGCGACGGCTCGTCCTCGTCCACGGTCACCCCGTCGACGGCGACGCTGGAACTCGAAGTTGTGTTCTTTTTTTTTTGTAATTTTGGGGATTATGGGGTTTTGTTTTGTAATGTTAGGGTTTAATTTTGGTGTTTGATGTGAAATTTTTGGAATTTCCGACGGTTTTGTAAATTTTTCGGCGAAACTTTGAAGTTCAGGCGAACTTGTTCTTGACCCATTGTAGAAAAAGGGCAAAATCGGTGTTTAGAAATTTTTTAAAGTCATGTGCATGGCACATGATGAGAGAGAGTCAAATTCCGTTAAAATTAATGGACAAAATAGACGGAACACAAATTGAAAACTTTAGGGTAGTAACATGATAAACAGATAAAACTATTTAACAAACAATTTCAACTGGCTCCGTCGTTTTCGCTGACTTTTCTTCCTAGGGTTTGTTTGCGCCATCTTCTGCATGGCGGCGCCGCCGCCGGCTGCCTTGGATGGGAAGGAATTCCCTTCTCTGCCTCTTCGTGCTAAGGAGGTGCAGACCGTCCCTGCACCGCTCTCCTTTGCTGCTGCTGCCCAGAAACCGGTGGTGGACACACAGTTGAAGGATATTCCGATTTCCTCGAAGCCTCATTCTCTCACCGCAGATGGTTTTTCGGCGGTGCAGTTTACTGTCCAGGAGGTTTCCTCAGCTGAAAATATGCTACAATGGTCGTTAATTGCCAAATTTTCTCAATCTCATCCCTCGGTGAATGCAATCCATACTCATATTACGTCGTCATGGGGTTTGGATCACCCGCCGGTTATTGGTTTGATCGATCCCAGACATGTGTTAATTAGACTTCTCTCAGAAAAGGATTTCATTACGGCTTGGACCCGTGAACTCAAGGTAGTAGAGAACAGTTTGTTTCGTTTGTTCAAATGGACACCTGACTTTAGTACTAAAACGGAGTCGACTCGGGTTGCGGTTTGGTTGCGATTACCGGGGTTGCCTCTGCAATATTTTGCCACTTCTATGCTTCGAGCGATTGTTGCACTAGTGGGAAGGTTTTTACGTACTGATGAACGAACAGTTAATCTTTCGCACCCAATGTATGCTCGGGTGTGTGTTGACATGGATGTATCGAAGGCCATGCCAAACAGAATTTAGATTTCGGTTGGCACTGATAAATCCAAAGGTTTTTGGCAAAGAATTGTGAAAGACAATGAGTATTCATACTGTACCTTTTGCAAGATGCATGGTCACAATAAGGATGTCTGTAGGAAGTTTCTCAGCAAGAGGGTCCCTGTTGAGGGCGCACAGAAATATGTCGAGGCTACTGGTGAGGTGGCTAGGTTGGTTGAGACTCATGTTGATATAGCGGTTTCTGGGTTGGCTCCGGTCACAATGGAAGTGGCACCTACGGGGATAGCACCGGTGGAGGTGGCGTCGGACGAGTTAGCGCTGACTTTAGTGCCGGTTACGTCACCGGTGTCTCCGGTGGCGCCTGATGTTGTTGTTGGCCCCCCAGTACGTCCGATACTGCACCATCCATTGATGTGGAAGTCCCAGTTCATGGTACAACGCAGCTGGTGTGCTCTATTCCTCAAGGCTCTGTTTCTGTTATACCTCCGTCCATTGTTACTATTCCAGCTGGTGGGTTAGGGACTGACACTCTATTGGAAGAGATTCCTCAATTACCTGTCACTACCTCACTGCCTCAGGCATCTGTTAGCGTGAGTGTGTCCACAGGTTTGGTTGTGTCTCCTTTTGTGGAGGATTCAGGTACTTCGGAGCATGCTGCTTCAGGAA
>JAYMTK010002384.1:0-13992 GCA_036897405.1 Pelargonium myrrhifolium | reverse complement strand
GACGACATCGTTTAGACCTTGACGTGGCAGTTGGAAAAATTAGCCATATCACCCATTATGTGTCTTCTCTCATGGAACGTTAAAGGTTGCTCTGCGTTGTCAAAATGACAACGCCTTTACAATTTGATCTCAAAATACAGACTAAGTGTAGTTTTTATTCAAGAAAGCAAGACAAAATCCTTCTCCCCTGTTGACCGTAGAAGCATCTGGCCCCATAATGAAATCTTATCTTGCTTAAGTCTCTCATTGGGTCGTTCGGGTGGCTTTGTATGCGTATGTGACTTTGAAATTTTCAAGCTTCAAAACAATATTATTGAGATAAGTTTTATCAGCTTACACGAATGTGTTCTCATAAACATCTACGCATTTACCAAATTCAAAAAAAATATATATGATCTATGGTTGCGTTTGAATTCAATCATCTCGCCTCTAAACATTCCTACTCTTGTTGCAGGCGACTTCAACTGTGTTTTCAATTCATTAGAGAATTCTTCAAGGGCTTTTAATGTAACATCCACCACTAAGTTCAACGAGTTCAATAATCATAATCATGTCCTCGGCCTCCCCCTCATTTTTCGTAAGTACACCTGGTAGGTCTTAATTCCATCGTCAATCGACTTGACCCATCTTACTCAACAAACTTTTCCAGATTAGCCTTCCAAGGGGATGCTCGGACCATTGTCCAATCTCTCTATCCATTTAATTTGTCGACTGGAGCCCTTGACCGTTCTAATTTTTGAACTGTTAGACAAATCAAGACAACTTCCTTCAAATGGTTGACTCGACTTGAAAATCTTTTTCGATTAGAGGTCGATCATGTTTCTTTATTTGGATGAAATTACACATGCTTAAAGTCATTCTCAAAACTTGGAATTTGAAAGTTTATGGGCACCTCGAGCACAAAGTAAGAAAAAAACTTGAATATGATCTTAATGAGCTTGATATTGCTAGCAATTCAGGGAGTTTGTCCACAGACGAAATCAACTCTCGAGCGATATTATCGGTTGAACTTCATTGCAAGGTTAGAGAGCTTTCCATGTTATGGAAACATAAGTCCTATTTCAAATTGTTATCTGAAGGTGACTGCAACAAAAAATTCTTCCATCGATGTGCCTCAATTCTTCAGTCTCAGAACGGTATTAGTGGCCTCATGCACTCTGGTCGATGAATCTCAAACCCAAAAATTGTAAAAGATATTGCAAGATTATATTTTAAGTATCAGCTTACTTTTCAAATGACAAATAGACTATTTCCCACTGATCTATGTTTTAAAACCTTACCAAGCGAAACTAAATACCCTTTGGATCGTCCATTCACTATGGATGAGATCGATTAGAGCTGCAGTTTTTGGTTGAGATGGGTCTCGGGCACCTGCCCCCGATGGGTAAAATATATATATATATTTTTTCAATTATGTTGAACTGTCAAATCTGACATAACTTCTTTTGTGCAAGTTTTTTTTCGCGATAGGTAATCTTGGCAAGGGCCTTAACTCTGTTTTTTTTGTTCTCAAACCAAAAATAAATTCTCCACAAGGCCTAAATAAGTTCAGACCAATAAGTCTCGTCTAGGCTCCATACAAGATAATCGAAAAACTTCTTGTAAGTCGACTGAAAACCACTTATTGGCTCACTCATTAGCGGCGTACAATGCGCTCTTTTCAAGGATCGACAAATCTTGGACAATATTGTCATTGTCGGAGAGATCATTCACTATACTCGGTCACATCATAAGCCGGTCTCCGTCATTAAACTTTACTTCCTACAGGCTTTTAACTGCGTAGATTGGTCGTTTATTGCGCACTTCCTTTTTCAATGGGGTTCAGATCAAAATTTTGCTTGTGGTTTCGCAAATGTCTCACTTCGTCAATTTCATTTCTTATCAACGGGTCACAATCTCATGATTTTTGATCTCCCAAGGAGTAAAGCAAGATTGCCCATATCTCCGTTTTTATTCATTATCGCCATGGAAGCCCTTTATTTCTTTCTCGACAAAGCAACAAGCCAATAACTCTTCTCGGGAATAAAGATTAAAAATTTAGTTTCGGTTTTTTTCATTTGAAATCCGCCGATTATACAACTTTATTCATTGATGCCTCTGTTCTCATACACTCAATCGAAAATATTAAACACGGCTTGCATTGTTTCGAACTTGTCTCCAGTTGAAAATAAACTTCATGAAATCAAGATTAATTGGCATTGGCGTTCCTACACACTTAAGAAAATACATGACAAATACTCTTGGTTGTGATCAATCTGTTGAATTCCCCATCTCATACCTCTACTTAAAGTTGGGTTGCAGCCCCTACCGGAAGAATGCTTGGACCGACATCATTGAAAAGTTCAAAAAAAAATTTCCCTTGTGGCAAAGTAAAAATACTTTCTTCGGGGGGCGTAACACCTTAATCTGGGTTGCTCTCACGTTGCTCCCTCTTTATTACATGTCTTTGTCTTGGGCCCCAAAAAGTGTTCTATCCGGACTCGAAGCCATTGAGCGTCAGTTTCTTGGTCTAGTAGCTTGACTTCCCACGGTATTTGTAAGGTTAGTTGAGCTATTTTTACTCACAAACGCATTCATAGTGGCCTCGGTATTCGACAAATACAATTGCACCTAGCAAACATCAGCCTTCTCACCAAATGGTGGTGACACTTAATTTGCTAGCGGATCCCAATCATTATGGAAAAAGATAGTGTGTGCTAAATATGATTGGGAACCTTCAGATTAGTCACTTAAACAAATGGGAAATAGCAAAGCTTCTCCAGTAGTCCGTTAACTTCTTGAGCTACCAAATTTGCCTGATTTTTAAGACACTTTTGGCCGCCAGAGTTTTCGTTAGGTAATTTCCAATGGTCAGAGAATTCGTTTATGGTTAGACCTTTGGCTTTTGGATCAACCACTTGCCCATGTCTTTCCCCGACTTTTCTCCCTCTATCGATTCAAACATCAGACAGTTGCTTTCTTCAAGCAAACATGCGATACTTCCTGGAACTTGCACTTTCGTCGACCCCTTAGGCCTTGGGAAGATGACTTGGCTCTATCTTTGCAAGCTCTGCTCTCAAGTGTTCTGACTCTCTCCTCTAGACTCGACCGCCTGACCTAGTTCGGCGGAGGCAACATCGACTCTTTCACCACTCATCAGCCCTACGATGTTCTCACTAATCGCCAATACCACATATGTTTCACATATCATAAACTCATTTGGCAACCGATATTACCGCCAAATATTCAGGGGTTCTTATGGTTGGCTGCCCTCAATTGCAAACCAACTCGATGTTTTCTCAATCGTCGTGGAGCCATCCTAGCAGATGTCGATCTCTACCATAAACTCTGTGACTTGGAGCTTGAAGAATGCTCCCACATTTTACTACACTGTCCATAGACACGTCAAGTTTGGTCCCATATTTTTTTTTTCTGGAGGTCAATCTTGGTCACCATCTCGCAGGACCGCTTCTTTTTGCTTGCAAGTTGGTCTTCAATCTTGCACTTCTGTAGTCCTCAGATCAAATGGTGGGCTATAGTCTGTCGTCACCTTGTGGAATGTTTGGCTTGCCAGGAAATCGTTGGTGTTCAATGATAAAATCTAAAGTTCGACAGACATCGCTTTCAAAATAAAAAACTTCTCTTTCTCTCCTTTTGTCTCATAGTTATAGTATGGAAGCTCTCTCCTCAATTGAAGGATGATGCTTTAATTCTTCCTATTGATGTTTTTCTTTTTCTTTCTTTGTTGTATTTTGCCCTTATGGATTGTTTTTGTACTACTCGATTATTAAAAATACCGCTTACCTGTAAAAAAAAAATGAGATGAAATTTTTTGTCTCATTAAGTGAAAAAAAATGTGAAAAATGTGTAAAAATAGGTCCTCCAACTTAATAAATTGTAATTTATTTAAATCTGTGTTAGGTGTTGAACGGTTGATATGATTCAAATTTTTAACATTATCATACACCAATGCAATGCAATGCAATGCAATGCAACCACTCGTTTCCCTTCCACGCGCTAAGGTCCGCGCTTGCAGAACCGACCGTACCCCATACAAGTTCTCGAACCCTCAAAAGTAGCCGTTGAACTCCCTAGGTGGCACGTTGCTGACACCTTGCATGTAACCCTAGGACAAAACAATAGGCTCTTAAAAATTATTATTACGATTAATTAATCACTACTTAGACTTAAATCGAGTCAATCAAACATCGCTTAAATATAACGTAACGTCTAGACGAGCCCACCACCCGGAAAAGAAAGAAACCGAAATTGTTTCCATTCGCTTTCAAGCATCACCCCCAACGACACCAACTAAAGGAAAATAAATCTCTGTGTGGGAAGTGGAATTTAATTTTCTATTCTCGCATTAACGTATTACCAAACCCTGCTGTGTTTGATTTGATTGCTGACGATTCTGGTTTGTGCTCCTCTGCTTTTAAGCTTTAAATTGTTCGGTTGCTCTCAAACCATGTTTCTGGTTTCTTGCTAAAGTTAAAAGGCGAAATAGCTACTTGCTTAGTACTTTTCCTGTGTAAGGAGTTGAGCGAGGAATCTGGAATGTTCTTGCTTTGACTGCAACGGGAAGTTGTCCAAACACTCCAACTCACCTTCTTCAGATCTGCATCAACCCTAAGCCTTACCTTCTCTCTCCGAGCTCTGGTTTATCTTTTTCTCAAGCAGCTCTGTGGAGAATTACTAAATAAAAAAAAAAGTACTATATATCTTCTATTTTTATATTTATTTTAAAACTGCTCTTGATTTTGAAGTGCTCTGCTATGTTTTGTTTTGTTCCAGTTGGAGTTGAATCACTAGACGATTATTATTATTATTTTGTTTCGTTTGTTTTCTGTGTCAAGACTTTGAGTTGGTAATATGTTAATACAGTCTTAGTAACCTTGTAGTGTATATAAAATGTAATCATTGTTTCGATCCGTATGTACATACATTGCTAGTTACAGATAATTGATGAGATGTTTCTGTGTCTTTTAATTGTGTGGAGTTTAGATTGTTTGGAAACAAATAACCTTTCTGGAATTAAGGGAATAAAACTGAAATATTGGGGAGATTAATGGAATTTTGGTTCTTTAAATTGATTAAATTGTTCTTTTTTTTTTTTGGCATCTGTATGTGATGGATGGTGGTTAGAATGGTGTTGAGTTTGGTTGACATTTTCACATCATGTTATGCATTTGGTTCTTAAAATTTCTTTTGGTATGGATATTGCATTATTTATGCTTTCATTTTCCTTTTGCAGGAAGTTGAAACATTTTAAAGAAGGATATAGATGGCGACCCTTGGGGATATAGGGGTTTCAGCTGCTCTGAATATACTAAGTGCCTTTATTTTCCTTATAGCATTTGCAATTTTAAGGCTTCAACCTTTCAATGATAGGGTGTACTTTTCGAAATGGTACCTCAAGGGTTTAAGAAGCAGTCCGTCCCATTCGGGAGCATTTGTGGGCAAATTTGTTAATCTGGACTTCAGGTCATACACAAGGTTTCTAAATTGGATGCCTGAAGCTCTCAAAATGCCAGAACCTGAGCTTATTGATCATGCAGGATTGGATTCTGCTGTTTACCTACGGATTTACTTAATAGGGTATGTTTCATTTTTTAGTGAGTTTAATAGTTTATAAATAACTAAATATACATGTCTTTCCCATTTTGCAGTTGCTTGTCTTTTAAATGATTGTTGTCTACTTTTGATGATTAACCATGTTGCTTCCTTGGAGAATTTTCTTCTTGAGCGTGATCCAATTTCCTTATTTTCTGTTTTGGCTCCATTATTTGCTGAACGGATTTTTTCACTAAACAATTCAAAGAAAAAGTTACCAAGAATAACTGAATGTAGGAATCCAACTAAATAAATCAAATGGTTACAAGTGAAAATTTGTTGGACTTTACCTAGCAAGGATAGTAGGAAGAATTGCAATGGATGTGGAAGTGTGTGGTTCCTATAAATGCTTAGGAAGTAGTGAAATCATATTCTTCCATGATGGAAATGAGATTTATAGAAGATTTTTTTTATGAACACTTGTAATCGAGGGTGAAGTGACTATAGCGGTAGTCAAGAAAGTTAATTATTCTTGAACATTATGCCCAACTGTGTGCATTCTTCTGAATCTTCAGTGCTACCAGTAGTGTTTTATTAGAAGCTCTCCTTAGTTCAAGATTTGATTGTTTTCTTATTCTGTGAATATATCATTTCAGATAACATGTTGTTTTGCATTTGTATGTATTCTTTTGCTGTTTTATGTCTTATGTACCTAACACTTGACATTCACTTTGCGAAGTGCTGTTTTTATGATGAGTTTGTTCTCTGTGTGGATACAAATTTTTTGAGTAAACCATTCTTGACCAACATAACTATCTTTGTGCCTGAATCTTGATTGCTATCATTAATGTTTTATTTTCAACTCTCCCTTAGTTCTGATATAGCTGCTTTTTGCTTGTGAAAATATCATTTCAGGTGATACATGTTTGATGTTTTGCACTTGTATATACTTCTGCTGTTTTACATTCCATATGTACTTTGAAACTTGATAATCATAATTGCAAGTGCTGTTTTTCTATGATAATTTTGTTCTTTGTTGATAAAAGTTGTTGATTATAGCTGCTAAGATATTTCTCCTCTGAATTTTATGTAATACCATTATATGTGATAGATCATATCTGTTAATTGCTTATAATTTGTTATTATTCTTTATGCAGACTGAAGATTTTTGTTCCTGTAGCATTCCTTGCGTGGGCTATCTTGGTACCAGTTAATTGGACAAATAACACTTTATCGAACCCTTCGGCCAATGTAACTTACAGTGACATTGATAAGCTCTCTATTTCAAATATTGAAGCTGGATCCCAAAGGTTAGAGAATATCCATTTCTATTTTTTCATATCCTTGTACGTTGTATATGTAATATCCATCTGTATGTATACGAGTTGATGTCTTTGGCATGGGGGTAGAACATCTGTAGGGCATAGGTTGGAGCCTTTTCCAAACTCCTTACAATTCTTATTATGGTTATTTGTTTTGGTTGATTTGTTGATAGATATCACCACTGCTTACCCTTGCCTGTTCATACGAGATGATGTCCTTGATGTGAATTTTGTATAAGACCTTACTTTAAGTTGTTTTGTTATTTGTCTGTCAAATTCTTGTTGCACACTGTTCATAACTACTTTCAAATGTCAAAATAGGCCTGTCATTGCTTAAAAATGGATATGTATTGCATATCCTACTTATAAATGCTCTTATCTTTCATAATAAGTTTGTAAGTGTGCCCAAGTATAGGCTTTTATATACAAGATGATATCCTTGATGTAAAAAATCATATCAAGACATGCATCATTACTTCTGTTTGGTGCAGTATTGTATCAAATGTTTATTACTACGAGAAGTATTGATGGTTTTTAGTCCTTGTGTTGTGTTAATGTAACAACAGTGAAATAACCACTGAATCGATTCCCACTCAACACATTCTTGGTGGTGGTGGTGTAAGAGACCACTTTGGTGCGGTCAGGTGCCAAAAGCCCTAGGCTAGGGACAAGAGACGAAGTCTCTTTCCTGAACACTAGCCCTCAATGTATAGGTATGTAAATAAGCTACTTGACTTGGGGGTACTAGGCCGTTGCAAGATAGGATTTCGGCACCTGTTTGTATCAAAAAAAAAAAAAAAACAGTGAAATAACCATGCTTAGCCCTGGATTGCAGGCTTTGGACTCATATAGTGATGGCTTATGCTTTTACCTTTTGGACATGTTTTGTCTTGATGAAGGAGTATGAGACGGTTAGCTTGATGCGGTTGCAATTTCTTGCATCAGATGGACGTCGTCCAGATCAATTTACAGTATGATCAAAATCTATCTCAAATTAGTTGCAGTTTATCATATAATGGTCTCCGCAGTTGTGCATTCTTAGTTTGTTGTAATGTTTTATTTCATTAAAGAAGGTTTATAGCGTTTACTTTTGAATGATCATAGAATCTAAATTTTAGTCTCAGCTTTCTCTTTTATCTGCTTAACATTGATCAGATTAATAAAATGAAGAATACAAGAAGTATTAAACTATCTGATTGTGGTTTTGTGTACAATATTCATATAGGTAACTTGTTAGTTCAGTGATTACAGTATTTTGCACTTGGGAGTCTGAAAAATTCCTTTGGAGAAAGGTGTTTATGGCCCTTTGGGTGTCAACTCTTTAACATATATTGTAGTCTGTATTATTAGGCACTAGAGAATAAAAAATTGAGGGTTTCATACTATAATACACCAGTGTATGGGAAAAAGCCCTGAGTCACAGGTCAGCCAGTTGACAGGCTGGTCAATCTGTCAGCTTAAAATAAATATTCTTATGCATGAAACATTATTCAAGTACGACATGTTGAAACGCTGGTAATTGGAAAAAGACTCAGGGTCACCGGTCAGCCAGTTTGACCAGCAAGGTCAATATGTGAATTTAAAATAATTATTTTCATGCATGAAATATTATTTTCTTAAAAGAAAAAAAATGCCTAAATCTTTCTTTATTTACAGATTCCAAAAGTAAAACATATTATAACATTGGTGTTTGGAAAATGCTTGGTTGTTGTAAATTTTAAACTTGATCTAGGTCAACCAGCTTGTACCAGGTCATAGTTTAACCAGTTAGGTCAAGTGGGTCACACTCACACTGTCACATACTTGTCTTTTCTATTGACCCAAACTGGTCTGGGTTTAACAACTACGGTCCTTAGTCTTGCATCATGGAAGTCAGTTATTTCTTAACTATTAGAGGAAACAACAAGCATGTGAAATTATGAAGAAAAAACATAGTTACTGAATTAGGGAATGATGTATGACAATCCCTTGTTTTTAGATTTTATGTTTGTCCTTGGTAATGACCTCTTAAGATATGACAGGAGTGTTGTGTCTTGTGAAAAAATTCTATTGTAAGGTTTTGGGAGATTTTCCGTGCCAATCTCCTGTGTAACTTTATTATGGATTTTTATTGTTAACAGGTCCTTGTTAGAAATGTTCCACCAGATCCAGACGAATCTGTTAGTGAGCTTGTGGAGCATTTTTTCCTTGTCAATCATCCAGATCATTATCTTACTCATCAGGTTGGTTCCTGTTTTAAGTTGATACAAATTGTAGACATGGGGGTTTTCAGATATTCAACTGCATCTGATTTGTTTTAAGGGAACATTGAGAACTGAGAAGCAAAATGTGGGAATAAACATTTAATCTTTGATTTGTCCAAGCTCTCCTTTTCCTCTTTATGCTTAAAATAACATGTATCTTGTTTTTCCAAGCTCTCCTTTTCCTCTTTATGGTTAAAATAACATATATCTTTCTTATTAGACATGGACACTTCACCTTTTGAAACATTAGGAGCAGCTTCTAAAATTTTGTGAAGGCCATCCATCTCAACTATATTATTTGGAAAATTTGTTACTATCTTAAGGCACGGTTGCTATCTATGTTAGAAAATGTCTAGATATGCTTGTTACCTATAGGTTCACATTCCTTGTCCTTTATATGTTAGAAAATGTCTAGATATGATTGTTACCCTATAGTTTCACATTCCTTGTCCATGTTTTATATGTTAGAAATGTCTAGATATGCTTGTTACCCTATAAATTCACATTCCTTGTCCATGTTTTATTTCTGGTTTACATTCCTTATTTAGAATAATTTGTGCAGGTGGTATATAATGCAAATACACTTTCCAAATTAGTCAAGAAGAAGAAAAGTTTGCAAAATTGGCTAGACTACTACCAACTTAAATTTGCCAGGAATCCATCCCAGAGGCCCACTATAAAGGTATGTTATTACGTCTCCAAATGCTTCTTTCTCACTTATAATAATATGTTTTATTTATTTTCTAAAGTTTAACTTGTGACCCTGAGTAATAACTTTCTGTATGAGTTTCTGCTTTCAGACCGGTTTTTTGGGACTTCGGGGAAAGAGAGTGGATGCAATCAATCACCACATATCAGAAATTGAGAAACTGTCAGAAGCGGTTAGTAACCTATTCATCAAATTTATTGTCAATAATTCTGATTTCAAGATTGTTTCTGCATCTAAGTTCAATAGTTTATAGACTTTGATCTCATATTTTCTCCTGAGACTAATATCTCTATGAAACACATATGGTACATTTTCGCACGAACTAAAATGGAAAAGTGATTCATCTTGAGTAATATCAAATGCTCACCCTTTTCCTTCAACATGGTCATTTCTTGTGCAGATAATTGAAGAACGAAAAAGAATTGAAAATGATCCAACGGCTATAATGCCCGCAGCATTTGTTTCCTTCAAAACTCGATGGGGTGCTGCAGTCTGTGCACAAACTCAACAATCCAAAAATCCGACGTTATGGCTAACAGAGTGGGCTCCTGAGCCACGGGATATATACTGGGATAATCTGGCCGTTCCATATGTTCAGCTCACTGTTAAGAGGCTTATTATGGCTGTTGCATTCTTTTTCCTCACCTTTTTTTTCATGATCCCCATTGCATTCGTTCAATCGCTTGCAAGCATTGAGGGAATCGAGAAAGCAGCACCTTTTCTAAAGGCTATAATTGAAATGTGAGTTTGGTATCACACTCTAACTCCCTCTTGACATGACATTTAGTTCATTTCCTCCTAGTATACAATATAAAATAAGCCATATTACATATGAATTTTACATCTTTTGAAGCAGGGGCAACTGTTCAGTAAGGCTTTCTAGACTAGGGAAGAACATGTCGTAGCTTTGCAGTCTTTTAGAATTGAAATTCTAAGTGTCAAAAGAAGGTCCCTTTGTGGCACTCCTTGTGCTACATCTTGATTTACCTTCTTTTGGGAGTGGGTACACCATCCTTGACTTGGGTGTAGTACATTGTCTTAAGAACTCTCCATACCTTTCCAGTCTAGATTGGCTAAAGAACCCAATCTATTCAAGGGTAACTAGTTGAACCCCAAGTGCATTATTAATTTTCTCAATGGTATAAAAGAGCCAACTATTGCAATTCATTTTTCGTGAATCTTATTTGTTGATGCTTGTAACGGAACTCTGCTTAAGTCGATTATTTCACTTGTCTAATTATAGACCCTGGTTCGTAATGCAGCAAATTTATCAAGTCAGCCGTACAAGGATTTTTGCCTGGGATAGCTTTGAAGCTTTTTCTCATCTTTCTGCCTACAATATTGATGATCATGTCAAAATTTGAAGGGTTTACATCTATATCATCTTTGGAGAGAAGATCAGCATCTAGATATTATATTTTCCTTTTGGTGAATGTATTCCTTGGGAGCATCATCACTGGAACAGCATTTGAACAGCTGAATTCCTTTATCAAACAGTCAGCAAACAAGTATGTTATTGTCATATATAAACGGTGTTTATTTTTCATCAGTATTTATTTTGGGTAATGTCTTATACATAAATTAGTGCCACATCATTCAAGCAATGGTAAATAGTCTTGAAACATTATTATTTTTGATGCATGCTTCAGTGTTTAGGTTGCATTTGCACTGTCATATGTATAATGTTTATCATTGTTGCTTCTATTGGTAAAGTTATGCTATACTGGGATTATATTTCAGTGTCAGGATTCATGAAACTAATTTCTACTTTACAGGATTCCTGAAACAATTGGTGTAGCAATTCCAATGAAAGCAACTTTCTTCATAACTTATATTATGGTTGATGGCTGGGCTGGGATTGCTGGGGAAATTCTGATGCTTAAACCACTTATTATTTATCACCTTAAGAATTTTTTATTGGTCAAGACTGAGAAGGACAGAGAGGAAGCAATGGATCCTGGAAGTCTTGGTTTCAACACTGGTGAACCTCGGATTCAGTTGTATTTTTTGCTAGGCCTTGTTTATGCTTCAGTGACACCTATTTTACTACCCTTCATAATAATTTTCTTCGGCCTGGCATATTTGGTATTCCGTCATCAGGTAAATTGTTCTTTTTTAAATTGAAAAAAATCTTAAATATAAAAGGAAGATACAACATGCATGTTGATCATTTCTGTGTAACAATCACTTGAATTGGTACTTCCATTGTCGAAGATTTGCTAGTAAACATCAGCTCATTGTTGTTTGATAGATTGCTTATTTAAAAGCTCTTAGAAATTGTATACCACTATACCACTTAGAAATTGTATACCACTATACCACTTAGAAATTGTATACCATAAGATGTTTTCTATCAAATATATGAGAATATTTCTGGTCAATATCACCATTTGTTGATTTCTGTAGTGTGAGGTTTAGGTTTATTGCTGGTCAGAACTAATGAAATTTAAAATAATGCTAACAGTAGTATGCCTCTTGTTCTGTTGTTATCCCATGTCTTCCTGTATATGGTGGTATATCTATATTTTTCTTTATGAAGTTCACAAGTTTGTGTTTCTTTGATTTCAAAATATATGAATTCCCGACTCAGCTTAAGAAAAAAAAAAAATTCCAATTACATTCTCTTTTTATATTACCTTTGATGTGACACGGAGATAAACTCTTTGTGTGGATTTAAGATTTGAATTACGTATTAATAGTTTCTTCTGTAATTTTAAGATCTGCATTTTGTGTATTAATGGAGAGAAAACATGATCTGGCCCAAACTGGTTTCTCTTTCATCTTGAAATCCTGAGACTTTCAGTATGTTTAAGTTTGTTTTTCTCACATGCCCCTATGGTATTCATAATTTCTAGATTTCCTTTCTTTATCTTTTGTCTACTATAGTAATACATAGTTTCATTGCTCTTTTTCTAGTGCCACATACCTGTTTTCGTTAGTTCTGTAAAATACACTAGCACCCTTTTGCCATAATAACCTGTTTGATTCTTTTATTTTTCTTATAATACAGATAATTAATGTTTACAACCAAGAGTATGAGAGTGCTGCAGCATTCTGGCCTGGTGTCCATGGACGTATTATAACTGCATTGGTTATCTCACAGTTGCTTCTAATGGGATTGTTGAGTACAAAGGAAGCTGCTCAGTCGACACCTTTTCTCATTGTACTTCCAGTACTCACTATTTGGTTCCATAGATTCTGCAAAGGCCGCTATGAACCTGCATTTATTCGATACCCATTACAGGTTTGGCAAAGTTGATGCTTTCTGAATTATTTTGCATACGATTCTTGAGAGTTTTCAGTTATTCATCGTGCTGACGTTATTGTTTGAATATCAGTGATGAAATACATTATTTCTCATGTTCGTTGTCTGTCAATCTGCATGCATATGTTGTTGTACATGCAAATTTTGTTATTGGGAAGATATTTGTGTGCTTAATTAGTTTTTCTACTGAACAGAATCATATATATCTGTGTTGTGAGTTTCAGGAAGCAATGATGAAAGATACTCTTGAACGTGCAAGAGAACCAAATTTGAACCTGAAAGGCTATCTTCAAAATGCGTACGTCCACCCAGTTTTCAAAAGCGCTGATGAAGAAGAAGAGGAAATACATCAGGAGTGGGAGAATGAGAGTGTGCTAGTCCCAACCAAACGTCAGTCACGAAGAAATACGCCATTGCCCAGCAGAATCAGTGGTGCATCCTCACCAGCATCTCTACCCGATGTTAAGGAACATGGAGTGCCTTGACTGTTAAGCACCGAGACTCTTGTAAATTAGATCCTTTTTTGCAAAGTTACACCAGGTGAAGGTAGCATTTGTAAATTATAAGCCAAAGTTTGTGGTATATGAAGAGTGCACTTGTGCATTCCATGTAAAAAACAACTGAGTTCTGAATTTTGTGGCAGTTAGATGACATATTTATGTGTTGACATTGAGATTGATTAGGTTAATGTAGAACTACAGGACTGATCAATGTCATATTTGGAGGTACTCTTGAAATTGTTGGACAAACTCTTGACTCATAGAAATTGAAAGATCTTTATCATCATCACCACCGCAATTGTTTATTGCATCTATTTTATTTTTTTCACAATCATATTTAATGGTAGGGGAAATTACATGCTCTTGTCCTTTTAGATACATGTTTTACATGTTACTATCCTTAACTTACTTTTTTTTCCGC
>JAYMTK010002383.1:0-13813 GCA_036897405.1 Pelargonium myrrhifolium | reverse complement strand
GCTCCAATACCCAACCAAAGGGCCACTGCAGTACCAACCAAAAAGACGGTTGTGGCTACTGGCCGACGAAAGGGATTTTAGAATTTATTAACGTTTTCTAAAAAGGGTACTGTTAATAATCCCGCAGACTAAATGCCTCATGTGCTTCTTGCCCCACCTTTGGGAAATGAAGCACTCATGGGAGTTCCCCTCCTTGTATCAACGCAAGACCATGCCCAACCATCCGGATAGCCATGTATAAATCACATTCAAGCCATCACCAACTACATGGCCATCACTTAACAATTGGCCACAACTCCCCCACCCCCCACTCGATTACGAATTAGTACACATTCACATATGTATCAGTTTAAGGAATATCATAGGATGTTACACGAATGACGTCAAAAGTGAATTTTCATTCGTACAAGCGAAATATTATGAATTATTTGCATTTTTATCATTTTTTCATAAGTTTTTTTTTATGTGTATGACATACTTTTTAATTATATTGTATGCACAAATATAATAATATCTATGTTTTAAAATAAGTGTCATGCTTTATAATATGAAAGAATTTAAGGAGAAATTAGTTAGTGTTGTATAATTTTCTTACGTCATTTACAAAAAAACCACCAAAGAAAAGGTGGGGGGTTTGGTCGGACCCCTACCAGTATATTAAAATAAATAGGCAAAATACATGAAGGAAGGAGACGTAAAACACTTTACCTCCTCAAATGCACCTAACAGGCTACACATGTATGCAACCTACATAATAATCTTCCATGGACGGAAAGTAACAAAACCAAACCTATCACTATTGACAATATTCAAAAAAGCAACTGAAAAATTATCAAACATAACAGCCTCCTGTGAAAGAGATAAACCATTCCCTGCAAGCCAACCAACAACCCTATTCGCCTATCGAAGAACATGCAAAATAAGAGTTTGACCTAACATCGAGGTACACAAATGACTAATATAAGAGAACGACCATGGACACATGCACCAACTCCGAACAATATCCACAACTAACTTGGAATCCAAATAAACTGCAGTTAAAACAATACCTTGTTCCCGACATGATTGGAGACCTCTAAACAAACCCATAAACTCCGCCTTGTTATTGGAACCCGAACCAATTGACATACTGAATGCCAAAATAACGTCACCCGCCGCATCCCGAACCACAACACCACATGTAGCAACGCCCGACCGAGAGGACCCATCCACATTCAAAACCAACTCCCCTGCCGCCTGCTTTAACCAACATGCACCCCTCGCCGGCCGGAACTTCACAACCGGCGCCGGAACACCAAGAGCAGACAAAATGTTAATTTCAACATTGGACGACACTCGACGCACCTGAAATAAAGAAAAAGCTTAGAGAACCATTAACGGACCTGTAAAATAATAGTCGACGGCACCATGGGTGATCCCTCGTATCGAGCACTAGAACGAGCCTTCCAAATTTCCCATAAGCCACAACATATAGCCACTGTACGAACAAAATCAAGAACAGAAGTTGATCGACAACCGGACCACGCACTACTGAACATCACCTCAACCGAGGACGGTGCCGAGCTCAAACCCAACAAAGGACCATACTCTGCCCAAAAACATGAGGCAACTACACCATCAATAAACAAATGTTGCAGTGACTCCATAGTTGCCCGTGAACAACAAGCACACTTTGAAGCCATTGAAATGCCCAAGGTTTTAACTGTTAAGTCGACCGAAACCGAGTTATTCAACACTCTCCAAACAAAGAATGAGATACGGGGAGGAATATAATCATTCCAATAAAAGAAAGCCTATGGACATGGTGTACCTTCTGACCGAGCACGGATCCAGTATTGCCTCGCCGAGAAACAGTCGATGGCCGCCGGAGTAAACACCAGATGGTCGTCGATCACAACAAGCGGACAAAAACGAGTCGCTGTCAATCGTTGTTCCCCACCTGACCTTGTCATCTCCGGCGATCGCAGCGCCTCCGCCACTGTAAACCGCATCGACGGGACCGGATGGTGCAAACACCACATGTCCTCTCCAAAGCTTAAATTACCACAACCAACTTCCCAGTAACAATCACCATACAATGAGGGAATAAAAGGGGCCACACTTTTCCATAATAACGAACCCAAACAGGTCGGTTGAAAATTCAACGGGTGACAAAAATGGGAACGCATAAAACGAGCCCAAAAAGACCCTTCAATAAAGGACCAAGCAAGCTTGGCAAGCAAACATTCGTGGAGAGTTGAAAGTTGTTGGAGACCCAAACCCCCTCCTTCAAAGGCTTACAAATCTTTTCCCATAACACCCAATGACGACGACCCTCGCCAGAATCAGACCACAAAAAATTGCTTATGATAGCTTGCAAAGTCTGAATAATAGATTTTGGAACCCGACAGGTAGACAAAATATACACCGGGATTGAAGAAAGAACACTTTGGATTAGCACCAATCTCCCTCCGGCCGATAAAAGCTTAGCCTTCCATCCAGTAAGATGGGACTCAAATTTGTCTATCACAAGCTGAAAATCAGCCACCCGAGTACGAGTACGATTGATTGGAACACTGAGGTAGCGAAAAGGAAGCGAGCCCTGAGCAAAACCAGTCTATTGAGCTAATAAATTAGTCCTCATAACCGAATTTCTCAACGAATAGAAATGACATTTCTCTATGCTAACTAACTGACCCGAAGAAGCCTCGTACATACGAAGGAGATCAAAGAAGCCTTTAAGAGAGCCACACACACCATTCAAAAAGACGATTATATCGTCAGCAAACATTAAATGTTACACCGGAATAGAGTGCCCTCTACAAAAATATGGAGTAATAATCCCCCTCCGGATATGATCCTCAATATTGCGAAACAAAACATCTTGTGCCAACACAAATATAATCGGAGAAAGCGGACCCCCTTGTCTAACACCCCTAGAAGAATGGAAAAAACCACTTGAAACACCATTCACCAAAATGGAATACCAACAATTTGACACAAAATGGAAAATTAAATTAATAAATCCCGAGCCAATACCAAACACCTCCAATGTACGAAAAAGAAAGTGCAATTCCTACCGATCATACGCCTTAGACATGTCTAATTTGAGAATAACATTACCCCCCCGACACGGAGTCCTTTAGGTAATAAGCAAGTTCAGAGCAAAGCGCAATATTTTCCTGGATATTACGACTCCGAATAAATCCAAATTGATTATCGGGTACAAGCCTAGACAACAAAGAAGACAAACAATCATTAATTATTTTAGCCAACACTTTGTACAAGAAACTACACAAGCTAATTGCCCTATAATCAGAGAAAGAACTCGAATCCTCCGTCTTTGGAATTAAGACCATAAGCATAGACGTACAAGGACGAGGAAGATCCCGTCCCACAAAAAAGGCCCCAATAGCTTGCACCACATCACCTATTATTATGTCCCAACAAGCAATAAAAAAAACGCCTGTAAAACCATCCAAGCCCGGCTCGCTACATTTACCCAACCCACAAATGACCTCCCATATTTCATTTTCCGAAGGCTCCGCTACAAGCCGATTATTATCCTCCAAAGATACACAACTCGGAACCACGTCAAAAAGCTCCTCACAGACAACAACACCAGAAGACGTGAGAACCGAAGCAAAGTGAGACACTGCTTGACTACACAACACTGCAGGATCCGCCACCCAATCAGCACCATCACGAACACGTAAAGCAGCATGATGCTTTTTCATAGCAATAGAAGCATGAAAAAATGCGGGATTGCGATCCCCCGATTTAAGCCAATTAATGCGTGATTTATCTTGTAACATGTCCTCCTCAATTTTTAGAGCAACATCGAGATCATTTTTTGCTCGCTTCAAATCATCAAAACGGGATTGAGAGTAACTGGTTTGTAAAGCATGCTCTACTGCCAAAATCGCATCTTTGGCCTTAGTGATCCGACAACGAACGTCCCCAAATGTGTTCTAATTCCAGTATTTTAACACTTTACGAATTCCTTTTAATTTGTAATGGACCCGCCAAAGAGGATCCTCCCAAAAATCCTGGGACCAAGCATCCCGAACCACCGTCATCAAACTCAGATGATCAATCCAAGCTCGCAAAAAATAGAACCGACTACGCTTATGCTCTACATTCCCAACCTGACAAAACAATGGCACGTGATTTGAGACGGAGTGGGGAATGTGATGAACTTGGACTTGAACCGATGCTGGAGTAAGAGATAGAACTCTATCCAATTGACACCAAATACGCCGCAATTCCCGCTGATGGTTACACCATGTAAAACGGTAACACAAGAAACCAACATCATGAAGGCCTAATCCATTAATCCACAAATTAAAATCAGCCATGGACAATAAATCAGGGCCTAAACCTCCAATCTTATCCTTAAAACAATAATATGTATTGAAATCCCCGCAGAATAAATTTGTAACAGAAGAGTCAAGAACACCCGGATGCAAAAAATCCCATAATTTTTGACGCTCAAGACGAGGGCACTTCACATACACCGCATGTATATGATAAGTAACGCCACTAAAGATTACTGAAATTGAAACCGAAACCACTCGATCCGAGCATCGAAGGAGATTGACATGATAAGAGGAATCGTACAGTAACTAAATATGAGAATTAGCAGGCATACAATGAAGGGAAGCAGAAAAATGAAGAGAGCGAATGAGCTTATCTAAAATAGCATGACCCTGTTTAGATTCCAAAATAACAACCAAATTCGGTTTATGTGAACGAACTAAATTGGCCAAAGCACGACGTTTGGGGGTACCACCACACCCCCTGATGTTCCAACATAGGAACTTCATCATTTACAACTCCTCATCTTGGAAATAGTCTACTTTGCAGCAGGACGATTAGTTTGGCGAATCGCACCATTATCCATATCCGAAAAATTAGTAACAGAATGAGCAATCAGAGGCTGCTCGGTTTGAATGGGTAGTAAAAATGGAGGCAAATCCGGTAGAGGCTCCAAAAGAGGTTGCTCCTGACTCGACGGAGGCGAGTTGGACACCATATTAAGGTCAAAATTGCTCGGTGTAATTGGTAAGGTCGTTGACGGGTTTTCATGCACTCCATGCAAAACAAGTGCCCTAGAACTTGTTTCCACTAATCGAGAGGTAGCTTCCTCAATACGAGACAAAGCCTCGGTCACCAAAGGTAGATTAGTAGCACCAATAGTAGTGGACAAACCGACCGAGACACAAGACTCCGTGAGCACCACTGTGTCCAGCGAAGGTAGAGAGCCAACATTAACATGCTCCAAAGAAAAGTATTGACAACATGTGGGGATTGTATAGTAGTGACAATAGGTGGAGTTTGTATAAGCTCAATAATTTGAGGAATAACACAGCACACCTACTTTTGAACACCTGTTGAAATCGAACCCAACACCGACGAAGATAGAACCGGAGCAGCAGAAGCAATATCTGTAACCGGAACAGTCACCGCAGGAGCAATATTTGTAACCGGAACAGACACTGGCACCTGCACAGGGTTGGTATTGTTCGATGAAACTTGAACCGATTTCTTCAAATATTTTATGCAAACCTCCTTGTTGTGCCCATGGAACTTACAAAATTGACAATATGGATACTCTTTGTCTTTAACAATCCGTTGCCAAAACCCTTTAGACTTGTCCGTACCCACCGAGATCCAGATTTTGCCTGACATGGACTTCGAAACGTCCATATCGACACAAATTCAGGCATACATCGGGTGAGATAACGAAGCCATCTTATTATCTGCACGCAAGAAATGCCCAACCGGAGCCACAATAGCTCAAAGCATAGAAGGTGCAAAATAATGAAGTGGTAAACCCGACAATTTCACCCAAACCGCCACCCTCGTAGATTATGTTTTTGTAGAAAAATCCGGAGCCCATTTGAACAAGCGGTATAGGCTATTTTCAATTACCTTACGTTCCCTGTACCAAGCAGTAATAAAATCCCTCTCAGAGAGAAGACGGATCAAGACGTGTTGAGGATCTAAAAAACCTATAACCGGAGGGCGTTCCAAACCCCATGAAGAAGAAATGTGTTTATGAATTGCATTGATCGATGGCCGCGATTTTGAGAATTTTGCCACCAAAGCCCATTGCAATAAATTTTTCGCAGCCGCAACCTCCCGAGTCATTAATTGCATCACCGAAAAACCATCGGAGGTGATTGAAAAAGGTTTCGAATAGACTACAATGTCCTTAATGCGCGTATCCAATGTCGACTTCTTCGCAGCAGCCGCAAAGGAAGGCGCCGCAGCAGTGACAATCACTGGTTGTCGAGACGGGAGAGGAGGAAAAACAGACCCCAGATCGGGTGGCACTGGCAGCGACACCCCCATGTTGACGAAAAAAGCAGATGAACCCTAAAGAGAACGTCCGAAAAGGGCGAAGCCGTATTCAGTTTTCAAAAAGAAAGTGCTTAAAATCACATGTGTTGTAACAAACTCAAAAGATATCATAAAAGTATTATTAACAATTCATTCATAACTAACGTTCGAAAAGAATAGAACACAAATTTTAAGATGGAAAACTAATAAACAAATGCAAGTTGTTATATAAAGTTAATAAAATATATTTATATACAAAATTAAATTATTATTAATATATTTTCAAGTCTGGTGCAACGCACGTGACATAAACTAGTTGATATCGTTCAAAAAGATATAACTGATTAGGGTTCATAATTTAAAAACTAAAACCATATAATTTGAACATATTAAGGACCTTTTTTATTAATATATTCTTAAGTCTGGTCTAACGCACGCGACACAAATTAGTTGATATCGTTCAAAAAGATTTAAGTGACCAAGGTTTCATAATTTATTTAATTACAAGAGCCATTCATTGAGTCATCTCCGGCACCTTCCACGGTGGAGGTAGCGGTGGCGACGAGTGACACGTCAGAATCACGACACGTAATATTAAAAGAAAATAACATAAAAAAGAAAGGAGAGAGAGAGAGAGAGAAGAGAAGCGAATAGCAAGCGCACTCTCAGAAAGAAAGAAAAAGAACGATTTGGATCTCCTAAAAAACCTACCTTTTGTTTTGACCACCTTCACCTTCACCTTCTCCTTCAGTTTGTTACCTCTATTTTCTCTCTCACACACACCTAAAACTCTTCATTCCCATTTTTTTTTGCCCCTTTCTCTCTCAGTAACTCTCTGCCAATAAAAACCCTAATTTCCCTTTTTCTCTCTCCACACTCTTCACTCCCCACAGGTCATTCACTCCCTCTCTCTCTCTCTCCTCAATCATCTTTCAAACCCTAAATTGAGATTATGGTTTTTGTTTTGTTTTCTTTTTCATCTGCGATTGATTGTTTTGACGCGTTCGATCTTGTTCTTCTGAATGCTGCAGGAACGAATCAAGCCCAATTTTGAGGAGGAATTAAGGATTGGGATATATGTCCTTCAATCAATCAAGGTCCGATAAGAGCGACTCCCAGTACAGCAAATCAAGCCGATCCGCCAGCTTCAATCAGCAGCGGACATCCTCGGGCTCCTCCGGCAGAGGCGGCGGCGGTGGCCAGCCCGCTCCTTCACCGTCGATCGCTTCTAATCGGAGGTATATTTTAGGGTTTCGATTTTGCTTTTGTGTTTTCTCGCATGTCAGACCAGATTTTAGTTTTGAGGTCTTCTTTTTCTTTTAGGATGGTGGGAGGAATTTTATGTTTTCTCTGTTCTTAGTATTTGTGAATTAAATATATTTGAGGTTACTGGGTTTGATGCTCTGTGTGGTTCTGTCTTAATATAGTTTCAAGAAGTCTAATAATAATGCACATGGAGGGCAATCCAGGGTTGTGAATTCTTCTGAGCCCAGCAATCGAAGTGTCCAGAATGGTGCTATTCTGCCGCCTCAATTACATGGTATGAATATACAATTTTTTCTGAGTATGTTGAGAAATATGTTGTTTATGAATTGTGATGATCGGAGAAGTACCAGGTGAAAGAGTTTAGTACTTGGTGATCAATGGCATGATACAGTATTGGGCTTGCTTTGTTCTTGTTTCAACCTTTTGATTTTGGCTATTTTTTTTGAATATCCTATAATAGGAGCATCGGATGTGCCCGTTACAAGCAATACTGCAAAGCAAACTGAATCAGCAGCTGGTCAGAGAAGCAACCGAGCTGTTCCAAAGGCTCCAACTTCTCAACCTACCTCCATGAGTTATGATACGACAGCACCCACAACACCAGCTAAATGTAAGCCATTCTTAAGCTTTACACATTTAGAATAATAGCACCATTCAGTCACTTATCGTTGTGCCAGTGTAAGTTTTCCTCTACAATACTTTCTACTACTGGCTATGTAGCTAATTATATATGATTTTATGATGGCTTAGCTCCAGGAGATGCTTCCAAGGCTTTCCCTTTCCAGTTTGGGTCTATAAGTCCCGGTTTTATGAATGGGATGCAGGTAAAATGATCTTATTAAAATTGCACTCTTGAATCTTATATAATATATATATATATTTTTTTCTGAGAGCTGAAGGGTTCTGTTCTTATTCTTGTTAATGTAGATACCTGCTCGAACGAGCTCTGCTCCCCCAAATTTGGATGAGCAAAAACGTGACCAGGTTTGTAGATTTCATTTATCAATGGATTGTTTTTCATGTGTTTTTTATTCTGCCCCCGAGCAACAAAAGCAGGCGGTTGCTCTGTTTAGATTTCTTCCTATAGAGGCCACCTTGGAGGAAAGGAATTTTAATCTAATTGATGCAATGACCAATGTCGAATGGCATCCAATCATAGGAACAAACTGACAGATGACATTTTTGCAACCGGGGAGATAATCAAGTCCGTATGTTAGAG
Source organism: Pelargonium myrrhifolium (assembly GCA_036897405.1). Taxonomy (NCBI): domain Eukaryota; kingdom Viridiplantae; phylum Streptophyta; class Magnoliopsida; order Geraniales; family Geraniaceae; genus Pelargonium; species Pelargonium myrrhifolium. The sequence continues at coordinate 5,004 of JAYMTK010002383.1, read as the reverse complement.
TGTACCCTTTAGCCACTAACTCCACATTTAAACATAGATAATCATAATCTCAAACCCACCTTGTACTCATTCTATCATTTTTTTAACTATCGTAGCTTGATATGAGTAGGTACCTTTGTAATTCAGACGTAGAAGAGGTTATATCTAAATATGTCATAAATCAACATGGTTTGAGCAGAGTTCTAACTTATAAATTGCCAACACTGGATTGTGCTTCAAAACGACATGCCCTGACATGCTATTATGGCGTGTCGGAGTAGTTGTTTGGTTGTTGATCAATATCAAAATATTCGTTTGCATTATATAGTATGTTGGATTGAAAGTGATAACTTATCTATAGAACTTTATAATCCTAATGTTCTTTTTGGTAGTGTTTTAGTCAGTGTGCTTCTTAGGTGATAAAATGATCTTTGCCACTTATTTATCCATATAACTTTGTAATCCTCATGTTCTGTTTGGTAGTGTTTTACATGGTTAGTCAGTGTGCTTCTTAGGTGATAATATGATCTGTGCCACTAGTTTGTGTACTGTCAGCCACTTGGTCTATTATGGTTTATTGCAGTTTTTGTGAGTAAACGATATATGATTTCTGAACTTTCAGGCACGCCATGATACCCTTAGATCTGCTCCACCTTTGCATGTTCCTTCAATTCCTAAGCAACAGGCACCACGTAAAGAAGCAGCTGCTGTTGATCAATCCAATGCTGGAGAGCCTCATCCATTGCCAAAGGCCAAGAAGGACACTCAGGTCTCTCCTGGACCTCCATCAAGCCAGACTCAGAAACCTATTGTTCATCCCATGACTGGGATGTCTATGCAAATGCCATTTCACCAGCCACAGGTACAATTTGGTGGCCCCAACTCTCAGATTCAGTCTCAAGGCATGGCAGCCACTTCACTTCAAATGCCAATGGCTATGCCATTGCCAATGGGTAATGCTCCCCAGGTACAGCAGCAGGTGTTTGTTCCAGGCCTCCAACCCCATCCAATGCAGGCTCAAGGAATCATGCATCAGGGACAGGGTTTGGGTTTCACGACTCAAATGGGTCCACAGCTGACCCCTCAGTTAGGAAACTTAGGAATTGCTATGTCCCCACAGTACCCACAACAGCAGGGAGGAAAATTTGTTGGTCAACGTAAAACTACTGTTAAGATTACGCACCCTGAGACACATGAAGAGTTGAGGCTTGATAAACGGATGGATACATATTCAGATGGTGGGACATCAGGCACAAGGTCACATCCAAATGTGCCTCAATCACAGCCTATTCCATCATTTGCACCTTCTCACCCAATCAACTATTATCCTAACTCGTACAATAGTTCTCTTTTCTTTGCACCACCAAGTTCTCATCCCATTACCAGCAGTCAGATTACACCTAATTCTCAGCCTCCAAGGTTTAGCTATCCCGGTAGCCAGGGCCCACAAAATGTGTCATTCATGAATCCAGCAGGTTTGAATCCTGTGACACTTAACAAGATGGGGATTCCAGTACATAGCAATCCAGAACAGCCGAACTTGGAACATACCCGTGATGTTCATAATGCAATCTCTACTCCAGCTGCACAGGTAGTAGTTAAACCAACTGCTGGTTCTATCGGTGGAAAAGTTGTAGAGTCGCTGCCGTCGAGTAGCTCAACTGCTGTTGAAAAGAGTGAATTCCTTGTACCATCAAGGCCATCTGGGGAGTCAGGGTCCTCTCTTCCTCGGAGGGATTCTGAGGTTAGTCCAGAAATCTCTTCACACCTACCAAAATCTGGGGGTCAATCATTGCCGCCCAAGTTATTACCAGTTACAACTAAACAGCCGGCCTCTGCTGAGACTTTGGCCTCTGGTCCAGGATCCCCTGCTTCAGTTTCCGTGGAAACCATGGTATCCAGTACTGAAGGTAGGAGGAGGGAAGCTCTTAGTAGGTCTAACTCTATTAAAGATCACCAGAGGAAGCCAGGCAAAAAACCAAATAATCAATCACAACAACAGGTGTGTTTTTATTTTTCCAGTCAGGTGATCATGTTTTATATTTCTTATATGTTGTGTTTTGTGTGCATTATTTATGTCTGTCTTCACAGGTTGGTGGGCAATCTACCTCAACATCAAGCTTGACTTCTCGGGGTTCGGAACAAGGTTTATCTTCTGACACTGGAGGTTTTGAATCGTCTGAAGCTACAACAACTCTCCCTCCATCTGTTTCTAGTGAAGGTGTGTTGAAATCAGCTGCTGAATCACTTTCAGGTATTGGTGCTGCCTCTCCTAATGCTTATAAGTATAAAGTTGGCATTGGAGAAGGCTTGACCAGTGTCTTATCACAAAATATCTGGTGCTGATAAACAATTGAAATGTTATTATGTAGGAACAGAAGAACCAGGAAATCTAAGATCGCGTGAAGAGCCCAAGGAAGATGCTAAAACTTATGAGCCAGAACCTATTTCTTCAGAACTTGTTGAACAGACAGAACAAGAAGCTGTGGTGAAGGCCACAGCTTCTAGTGACGAGTTTACATCATCAGGAACTGCACAGATGGGTTTGAATGAACCTGTGAGTTCTCACAGAGATACTGGCAAGGCAACTGATAATTTTGACACTTCAGCTTTAGATTCTTCAGATGCCAAAACTCTTTCATCTGCTGTTGTTTTACCTACGTCAGACCACCAGCCTGCTCCTGCCGCAGCTTCTGATATTCCTGAAGCAGCCTTGAAAAATGAAGGTGATGGAGTAGAGAGCATGGGTGGTGTGGTATCCCTTCAAGTATCAGGTTCAAAGGATAAACCCACTGTGGAGCTTCATAGGACAAAAAGTACAGCTGCTAGAGGTAAGAAGAAAAGAAAAGAAATTCTTCAGAAAGCAGATGCTGCTGGAACTACTTCTGATCTCTATATGGCATATAAGGGCCCCGAGGAAAAGAAAGAAACCAACACGTCTTCAGAAAGTACCTCTAACAGCGATAATTCCAAGCAGGCTGTCGTTGATGCTCTGCGGGAAGATAATATTTCAAGTGACAAAGGTGAGCAGAGTAAAACTGAGCCAGATGATTGGGAAGATGCAGCTGACATCTCGACCCCAAAGCTGGAAACTTCAGATGATGGGGAACAGGTTCATGGAAGTTTAGGAAGTCATGACAATGATGGAAATATGGCCAAGAAGTATTCCAGGGATTTCCTCTTGAAATTTGCAGAACAATGTACTGAACTTCCAGATGGTTTTGAAGTTACTTCGGATATATCTGATGTGTTGATTAGTGCTAATGTCAATGTTTCTGCTCCTGGAAGAACTGTAGATAATAGGTCTAGTGCGGGGTCCCGGCCAGATCGCCGTGGGAGTGGAATTGTTGAGGATGACAGATGGAACAAAGTACCTGGATCTTTTGGTTCAGGACGAATGGATGTTAATTACGGAGGAAATGTGGGTTTCCGTCCCAATCAAGGAGGCAATTATGGTGTTCTAAGAAATCCACGAGGGCAAGCACCTGTTCAGTATGCCGGAGGTATTCTATCTGGTCCAATGCAGTCACTAGGTTCTCAAGGTGGGATGCAAAGGAATAGTCCTGATGCTGACAGATGGCAACGTGCCGCCAATTTCCAGCAGAAAGGTCTAATTCCTTCTCCTCATACCCCATTGCAGATGATGCACAAAGCTGAGAGAAAGTATGAAGTGGGTAAAATTACAGATGAGGAAGAGGCCAAGCAGCGGCAGTTGAAGGCTATTTTGAATAAGCTAACGCCTCAGAACTTTGAGAAACTATTTGAGCAAGTAAAAGCAGTTAATATTGACAACGCCCGAACTCTCACTGGTGTTATCTCACAGATTTTTGACAAAGCTTTGATGGAGCCTACTTTTTGTGAAATGTATGCTAATTTCTGCTTCCATCTTGCGGGGGAGCTGCCTGATTTCAGTGAGGACAATGAAAAAATAACTTTTAAGAGATTACTTCTCAACAAGTGCCAGGAGGAATTTGAGAGGGGGGAAAGAGAGCAAGAAGAAGCAGATAAAGCTGATGAGGAGGGTGAAGCTAAACAGTCTGATGAGGCAAGAGAAGAAAAGAGGGTTAAGGCACGAAGACGGATGTTGGGCAACATTAGATTAATTGGGGAGCTTTACAAGAAGAAAATGTTGACTGAGAGAATAATGCATGAATGCATCAAAAAGTTGTTGGGTCAGTATCAGAATCCTGATGAGGAAGATGTTGAAGCATTGTGCAAACTGATGAGCACAATTGGTGAAATGATTGACCATCCCAAAGCAAAGGAGCACATGGATGCATATTTTGACATGATGTTTAAATTGTCAAATAATATGAAATTATCTTCAAGGGTTAGGTTCATGTTAAAAGATGCTATTGATCTGAGAAAGAATAAATGGCAGCAAAGGAGAAAAGTTGAAGGGCCGAAAAAAATAGAGGAAGTACACAGAGATGCTGCCCAAGAACGGCAGGCGCAGACTAGTAGGCTGGCCCGTGGTGGTTCAGGTATGAATCCTTCTTCTAGAAGAGGTGCACCAACAGATTTTGGTCCAAGAGGGTCAGCCATGTTATCTTCTCCAAGTAACCAGATGGGTTTTCGCGGACTTCCCACTCAAGTTCGTGGGTTTGGTGGTCAGGATGTTCGTTTTGATGATAGACAGTCATACGAGGCTAGGGCGTTGTCAGTTCCTTTACCACAGAGACCTATGGGTGATGATTCTATTACTTTGGGTCCCCAAGGTGGTCTTGCTAGAGGAATGTCCATTAGAGGACCACCATCCATGTCAAGTGGTTCCATATCTGAAACTTCTCCCAGTCCTGGGGATTCAAGGAGAATGGGGACTGGTCTAAATGGTTATAGTCCTGCACCAGAGCGGACATCTTTCAACTCACGGGAAGATATCATTCCAAGATATGCTCCAGATAGGTTTACAGGTCCTGCTGCTTATGACCAATCAGGTGCTCAAGAACGTAATATGAACTATGGTAATAGGGACCCGAGGACCGCAGAACGAACTTTTGATAGATCTGTTCCAACGTCCCCACC
>JAYMTK010002382.1:0-13996 GCA_036897405.1 Pelargonium myrrhifolium | reverse complement strand
GACGAAAGGTTGGTGCATAGCATTTTTTACTAAGAGGGCCAAGAATAGTTGTCAAACAAACTCCATGTTGGAGTGTTTTAATTCTTGGATTAACAAGGGGAGAGACCTTCCTATTATATGCTTTTGTGAGTATTAGACAAAAGCTTATGTCTAGGTTTTATACTAGGAAGCAAAAGTTGAAGGGTTTTAATGGACTATTATGTCCTAATATTAAAGCACTAGTTGAGTACAATAGGAAGGAAAGTATGGACTACTATATTAGACCTTGTGGGGATGGGTTATTTGAAGTAGAGTTTAAAAAAGAAAATTTTATTGTTGACTTGCCCTCACACAAGTGATCTTGTCTAGAATTCCAACTAAATGATATCCCTTGTCCACATGTTGTTGCTACCATATTGTAAATGAAAGATGATATTGATAGTTATGTCCATCAGTATTATCACATCAACACATTCTATAGGATATGGGCAGGGAGGGTATGACATGTACCAGGGAAGAGTGATTGGCCTATTTCAGACTTACCTCCTATCCAGCCACCAATAAATAGGAAGCCCCTGACAGACCAAGGGTGAGGAGGAAGATCGCTGCTTCATAAGAAGTGAACACTAACAAGACCACTAGATCCATATTAGAGGTGTCTTACAGTAACTGCAAGAAGAAGGGTCGTAATACAAGAACTTGTTCAGCCAAGGATTATGGTGAGACACCTACTGAAAGACAACAAAGAGAAGCAGGCAGTCAGGGTAAGTATTATACTAATTACATGTTTCTACCCTGTAGTATTTAAGTTATTACATGTTACTACCCTCTAGTATTTAAGTTATTACATGTTACTACACTGTAGTATTTAAGTTTTTACATGTTAATACCTTGTTCTATTATACTTATTACATGTTACTACTATGTGGTATACTGCCTAATTATATATTGCTAACTTGATGTAGCTAAGAAGGGTGATTCTGCAAAGGATAAGGGAAATGTTGTTGGCAAGGGCAAGGGGACATTTGCTAAGGGGAAGGGAAGGCAAACAAAAGAGGTCTCAAAGAAGAAGAAGGTGATGGAAGTATGCAACATGAAGAAAGGCTGGAGAGTAATATAAATTCAATCAAAAAACAAATGGAGATGAGAAAGAATTCCATGAAAACAAAAAGGGCTGAAAAAGGTAAAGCTTATGCCTCTGCTGGTACTTCAAGTACCCATGTGCCTCCACCTCCAACAAGACCTGTTCCACCAACTTCTCCAACAGCTGTAAAACTTGTGCCTTCAACAATAGCAACACTTGACCCTCCAAGACAATGCACACCTGAAGAAATTGAAGCTAAAAGGCTTCAAGCTCTTGAAAAACAGAAAGGTCACTGGGCGACTGGTGTGCATAGATCCAAAAGGCATAAATTAAAAATCATAAGGAAGACTATGAGAAAAGAGGAAATCAGTAGTACACCAGCCGCATAGGTAACATTTTATTAAATTGTTTCTAGTTTCTATCTACATGACAAGCCAAATCCTAAAACTTACTTGTGTTTGTTTGCAGCCACAAGGACATGGTGGAGCTTCAAGTGGTGTCTCAGTTCCACCCACACCAGAGCTGGGAATTGCTGAAACAGAGTTAAGGAAACTAAGGAATCATGAGTTAGTGATTATATGTGTTTGCATCTGTGTTGGTTGTGGATCTGGTTCTCTTTTCCACCTATTTGGTTGTGAATTTGTTTATGTTTTCCATCTCTTTGTCTTGCGATTGTTGTTCATGGGTACAAGTGGTAGATTTGGTTTACAATACTTGTTTCTAATTTCTACAGTGGGAGTTCTCATAGTTGAACACTCAAGAACACCACAATGGCAAAGCCAAAGACCAAGGAATGGTGGATGCAGGAGCTTCCAGATTTAGTCAAGAAGTTAGGTTTACAAGAAGTATAGCAAAGAAGGAAGGTAAGTAATGAGGGCTGCATCTCAACTAGAAAACAGGTCCCCCCAAACTCAAAGTGGACCCCACAGTCAATCATGAATTAGTGGTGTTAGGGCTATTTTTTGGATAGTTCACAACTAGACTTTTGTGTATAACACTTGGTTGTGACAGTTAGGGTGTTGGATGTTGGTTTTTGTGATGTGTTAATACTTTTAAATTATCAATTGACAGTGATGTAATGGAGAAGAGAATCTCCTTTTTGACAATGTGCCTAATGGCTTGTTTTTTTAATGAAAGAATCACTTTAAGTTACACATTACTACATTATTGTCTTGGTACTGTCCATATTTATTGTCCAATATTCAAAGGAATCTAATATCAATTCAAGACACTAATTTCAACCAAATTTCACTTTCATTCATTTTGAATTCCAATTACATACACCAACATCATTGATCACTTGGTGATGTGTACATCAACACTACCTACTTGCATTAACATCAGCAATACCTACATCAACATCATTGAACAATACACATTAATACACAAACCACCAAAACAATACAAACAACAATAAAGAACCCTTATTCTGTATCCTTTCTTTCTTCTCCAATACCAATTCTTTCATTTCATGGATGTCCTCTCTTTCTTCCTCATTTGGGGGCTCTGCATAAACTTCATCTTTAATAATGTGATCTCCTTCATAAGCTGCATATTCTGCTATTCTAATTCACCATTGATTTTCTCCAATTTCTTTATCTTGTCATACAAACGAGTTAGCATTTTTTTTTTGCATACAAACATGGTTCTGGATCTACCCATTCACAAAAATCGCATTTGAAATTCACCTACACATTTCGAACAAACTCATCAAAGTTAAATAATTTGTACAAAAAAAAATTGACCCAAACTCAAATTTGTGCATTTTTCAACACAACTCAAATTTGTTCAATTCCACTCTACTATACTCCAACTGAAATGTAAATACAAATAATTGATACTTACATTGTATCTTCCACAACCTGCAAGAAACCTTATGTTTGGGTTCTCTTCTAAGCATGAAGTTCGAATCGGTGCTAGAACTCCAAAGTTGCAAATCCAGAAGCTTTCGCTCATATTCGACGAACCTTGCCTCTCTCCCATGTCGAGTAGAAAATATATCTCTTCCTCCTTTGATTTCATACCTACCCACTCACGAATTCGATCTTCACTGAGAAATCACCAACTCAATTAAGCCCGAATCCACACATCCAGGGAACATATAGTCGAATGAAGGATACAGGGGCAATATTGCCATTTACAACATAAGTCCAAACATGTGCCAACACGTGATCTCATTAAACAATTTTTTTGTTAGTTTGGATGGACAGAAATCAAAATTTGCAAGTTTAGGGTAGTAACGTGTAACGAAAAAAAGTTTAGGGTAGTAAAATGCAAAACATGTATCTAAGAGGGTAGTAACGTGTAATTACCCCTAGAATTTAATATGCTATCATAGTTAATGTTTGATATATCTCTCTCTCTCCCCCTATCTCTCTACCACACCACTCCTTTAATTCCTTCTGCTCCAATTTTCTTTCTCGGTTTCTTTTTTACAGTTTTGTCATGATATTATGAATATTTAGCCTTCAAATATGCATATTGTTTTGATTAAAGAAGTGCATACGAGACAAGTGATGAGTGGTTTTTAGGACTACTTTTCCACATCTAATTTATACGCTTTTCGCTAAATTTACCCTCATTTTCACCTCCATTGTGGAATGATTCTTGTTTGTTTCACATGGAAATGCACTTCTTACTCTCTTGAACACCTTAAGTGATTATTTGTGATTTTTACTCCAAATTTTGGCATTTGGGGCTTAATTTGCTTATTTGTGCCGTATAATCCTTGTGGTAGTGTTTCATGATTATTTTGGGTCATGACGAGGAAGTACGAGGCACGAAAAAGAGCTAATGGAGTCAAGAGATCATTATATGGGCACCTCGGTGGGCTATGCCGCGGCACACTAAGGACACAACATGGATAACTTTTCAAATGGATTTTGGTTGTTTATTGTTAGTGTATTTGTTAGGTGGAGATCAAGTCAAGATATCAAAGAAGAATTCAAAAATCCATAAAAGAGACATAATAAGAAGATTGGCACAATAAGGGATAAGAAGATGCATTCAAATATTCAAATGGAGATTGCATTATCTTAGTTTGAATTTCAAATGTGCAGATCAACCCATTGAGTTGCGGCACAAGCACTGTTGCCACGGCACATAGTCTCATTCCAACCTATAAATAGAGTTCATGAAGTGAAGAGAAGGCATCCCATCTCATCCTATTTTCATCCCTCAATAGCATTGCTAGTATCCATTCTTCATTAGTTTAGGAGTAGTTTAGAGTGTAGTTTAGTAGTTGTAAACACTTTTATAGTTTTCTTAGATTAGAGTGGAGAGTAGTAGAAGCAAGAAGTGAAGAGATCATCAACAACACGGATTGAAAACCCAGCGTCACTCTTAGATCTTTTGATCTTTTATTGATCTCTCTCTCATTCTTAGCTCTATTAAGGATTCATGTTTTCTCTTCTATCAATAATATTTTGTATTTTGATTCAATGAAGATTACAGCTTTTGGCATCTCTTTTTTATCTATGAGCATGAGGAGCTAAACTTCAATTTGGGAGGAATGTGATTGATGATTTGAGGTATGAGGTAAACCCCTATTGCTTTGATACTTTATTTATTAGTTTTGTTCTCCGACTCCATGGAGACTGATTCACCGGATGCATTACCGTTCCCGGAGGGTGCTCTGATCTGTAACTTCTGGGATACCCTTATGGGTAAGGAGAGGCAGAAGGAGGAGGCCTATCGCCAATGGCGTGAGAAGTATCTCATCGAGGAGTCGGTTAAAGTTTATGAAAAGGAAGGCTATCCGGTTGGTAGGGTTTCGGCGAAACGTAAGGAAAGGTTGGGACGTAAATGGCGAGACTACTAGATCATCAAGCTCATGGGTTGCTCACTCGGTTGGAAAACAATGTATGAAAGAACAAGTCGGTTGTGATGTCCTCGTGCGGACTATGATCTGATTTCTTTGTCGAACGGTTACTATACGGCTCGTTTTGAGTGTTTTGAGGACTATAAGTATGCCATGGAAGGCGAACCTTGGATGATCTTTGTTTACTACCTCATTGTCAGACCATGGATTACGGGGTTTAGGCCAAACACGGAAGCAATCCTTAAAACCATGGTATGGGTTTGCTTCCCTGAGTTTGCTCTAGACTACTATGACGAGGACATAATCCTTGAATTTGCTCGAATGATTGGGAGACCGATTAAGGTTGGCCAAATACTCAAACAGTCAATAAGGGCCAATTGGCTAAAGTTTGCATTAAGGTTGGCTTGAGTAAGTTGTTGGTTCCAAAAATTTGGTGGGATGATTATTAGCAGCTGGTAGCCTATGAGGGTATACATTTAATATGCTTCACTTACGGTCGTGCGGGTCACCGGGATAAGGAATGCTGCTTTAGAACAACCTATACGAACGATGTTGCTAATTCGGGGTCGTCAAGTGGTAATACTGCGGTGCCTTTGCAAACATGGTTTGGGATTGGCACGGGTACTGGGGTAAGTGCAAAGGAGTTGGATGAAGCAAGCTTTGGTGTCTGGATGGTGATGCCGAGAAGGGGAACACGTCATGAAAGTGGCTCGAGCAGGAACGGTTAGTGACCCCGAAGTATGATAATTTAACTAGGCAATGAGAGGCTAGGTTTGTAGCTCTTGCAACCATGGAAGAGGAAGTTGATCGTTGGGAGGACGTAGTCATGTCCAAGGCATCTCTTGTAGCGCTTGCAAGTGTGCCTGTGAGAAATGAGGTAATTGAATGGAGTGGAAAGAAAGCAGGCCCTATGAGTGGGCCTTCAAAGACAACTAAGAACGTTGGATCTGGGTCCACCCCCCTGCCCACCTCTTCAACCTAGGTTGTGGATAAGGCATCAAAATTGAGTGGTCCTAAAGGAAAGTCTCTATCAATCCCTGCGTTAGTCAAGCCACAAATGGTTGTTGTTGTGTCGGGCAAGAGCGGTGCTCTGGCAGAGTTCAATCTTAACTAGGCCCCGGTGCCTATTCAGCTAGATGAGGGGTAGAGTCGTCATGGTATGGGATGAGAAACTGGGAAAGATGGAGGGAGTGCTCCAAGAAGGGGCAACAAAGCTAGGAACAAATCAGAATTTAGCGCCAGTCAGAGGTTGGGGGTGAGTCAGGCGACATCGCCATACCAGCTTGCGCCGCCACTTACCGAGGTAATTCGTATTTTGGGTTCTACTTTGTCTCAAAAACTAAAGTCAATTTTGGGATTGGGTTTATCTATTGATGGTCAGTCAAGCGAGGAGCATGCTTCAAGCTCCAACCCGTCTGTTATTGTTTAAATGAATTGTCTGGTTTGGAATGTCCATGGTGCGGGCTTACGTGCCAAGAGCACAATTATTAAAGATGTTTTGAAGTCGAGAAATGTTCAGGTCCTTGTCTTGTTCGAGCCGAATATTGGAGGTTCTCGAGCGGACTCTGTGATTCTTGGGTTGGGTTTTAATTGCAACTTCAAAGTAGATTCAGACGGCCGCGCTGGTGGTATTTGGTGCATTTAGATGATTTCCAATTGGTCTGTGTCTGTTGGTTTTTAATCAATTAGTGCATCTTGTTTTTTCTAATGGTTTTCAATCCTGGCTCCTTTCGTGTGTTTGTGCCAACCCGCACTGATATAAATAAGGGTCGTGATTCGTTACCATGGTTGGTTGCTGGTGATATAAATGAGATTTGGGGTGAGCATGAGAAACTCGGTGGCCGAAGAGTCAATTCTGCTCGGGCTCTTCTTTTTCAGGAATGGATTAATGTGGGTGGTCTTCTTGATTTGGGTTGTTTAGGACAACCTAATATGTGGTCAAATCTGCAGCAGGGCCTGAGTCGGATTTTATGCGGATCGGATAGGGTTTTGGGTAGTAATTAATGGCGCATTCTTTTTTCGAAGGGTTCGCCACTTCCCTCACAATGGCTTGTATCACTCCCCGATACTCCTTGAGATTGTTCCTCCAGATTTCGGTCAGAAAGATTGCCGGTCGTTTTGTTTCGAGGCCATGTGGATGACCCATGCGGGTGCCCCTCTCGTTAGTTCTGCTTGGCCTCCCGATTCAGGTGATCTTCATGCGGGCCTGATCACCCTTCAATCTATGTTGAAGGATTGGAATGTTACAGTTTTTGGTAACATCTTTCAAAGGAAGAGGAAGCTAAATAGGCGGATAACAGGTGTTTAGTGGGAGCTTATTTCCAGCCCGTCTGAGTCTTTGTATCGACTAGAAAAGGAGTTGAAAACGGAGCTTTTTGCGATTTTGAATTGTGAGGATTGGCTTTGGTTCCAAATATCTAGGCGTGATCAGGTTATGACGGGGGAACGTAATACTAAGTATTTCCATGTCTCAACTTTGGCGTGGCGAAGACGTAATAAAATCTTTCTTTTCCAAGATGATCAGGGCAATTGGGTGGATGATGTTGATGTTCTGTGGGATAAGGCAGTTAATTATTTTTGGAACGTTTACTCTTTGGAGGGCTCTAAGATGGTGTTAAATGAGGTTTGGAGCGGTCTGACGCTTAGTCAGGAGGAGCGGGGCGCTTTGGTTCTTTCTATTTTGAGGAAGAAGTCCGATCAGCTCTTTTCAATATGAGTTCGTGTAAGGCATCGGGCCCTGATGGTTTCTAAACAAACTTCTTTTAGAAATTCTGGGATGTGTTTTGGGTTTCGCTAGTTAGTCTTGTAAGGAGCAGTTTTCGGGACGAATTTTTTCACTAGGATTTGAATAAAACCAATCTCATTCCTAAGGTGGAGGCTCCAACTAAACTTAAGCACTTCCGGCCTATCAGTCTATGTGGGGTTTTGTTGAAGCTTATATCCAAGGTTTTGGTAGCTCACATTCGTCACATGCTGGATGGAATTATCTCGGTTAATCAAGTTGTTTTTGTCATTGGGCGGATGGATCGAGATAATGTAATTATTGCTCAAGAGCTCTTTCATAAACTAAGAGTTTCTAAATCAAAAAGAGGGATTATGGCAACAAAGGTTGATATGAAGAAGGCGTATGATAGGGTGAATTGGGACTTTCTTCAAGAGACTCTTGAGTTTTTCGGGTTGCCAACCCAATGGATTCGATTGATAATGTTCATGGTCACCTCGACAAGTATGGCGGTTATTTAGAATGGGTCTAATACTAATAGTTTCCAACCGTGTCGTGGGCTTCGCCAAGGAGACCCGCTCTCTGCCTATCTTTTCCTTCTATGTATGGAGCGGTTGGGACATATTATTAATAGTTCTGTGGAGTCGGGCAAATGGAGTCCGGTTCAGATTTTTAGTAACGAGCTAGGTATCTCTCATTTGTTTTTTTGCGGATGACCTGTTGTTCGCTACAACTACAATTGAGCAAGTCTCGGCTATTAAAGCTTGTTTATCCCAATTTTTTTTCACTTCGAGCCATCGCATTAACTTGACTAAGTCGAAATTTATGATATCTCCCTCTTTAAATAAAGTGCATCGAAATCGATTGGAGAGGGCTCTGGGAATTGGTTCTACTGATGATTTGGGTAAATATCTGAGTATCCCCCTCTGTTAAGGAATGAGTCTCTTGGTCCCGTGGTCCCATGGTCCCTAAGTCTTCCTCTCCTACTATAACTCTAGATATGCACTTGTATTAGGACAGTCACAGCTAGTATTTGTTTCCTGCTAGATATATACCTCTTGTCTTTGTAATCATCTATATATACCTCTTCCTCATTACCATTGGGAGAGGTGAGTTCATTAATAATACTCAGGTTCTTCATACCCTCCATTGCAAACTCTTTAAGGGGTTTGATTTTAATTATTTAGTTGATCGGGTGAGTGCCAAACTTGCTTCTTAGAAGTTCAAGTTTTCGTCAACATGTCGTGCTACCCTGGTTAAATCTGTCATGTCCTCTATTGTGAAACATGTCATGATGGCAGATTGGATCCCTCGGTCCATTATTAGAAAACTTGAGCAACTGAGTATGAACTTTTTGTGGGGTTGTAATGTGTTTCAACAAAAAATTCACCTTATTTCGTGGGATTCGGTTTGCCAGCCCCCATGATAGGGGGATTGGATATAAGGCGTTTGGATGATATGAAATCATCCCTCTTGGGCAAGGCATGTTGGAGACTAATTATGGAACCCGACTCTTTTTGGACTCAGTGTCTTCTAGCTAACTATAGCAGGAGCGAGGCTTATTTTTGAGGGGGCATATCCACCGGGGGCCTCTCGAGTATGGAGAGGGCTTTCTAAATGTGTTGACCTTATGGAGAATGGGCTAATATGGAATGTAGGTAATGATAATTTGATTAATTTCTTCCATGATAAATGGCTATGTGATAATATTGTTGTTAAGCTCCTTGGTAATAATTTTCTGGATGATGGTCGGGTGTCCCATTTCTTTCAGCAAGAGGGTGGTTCGGATTACGAGCTTATTGCTTTCGTCTTCCCGAGAGATCTAGCTCATCAAGTCACAAGATATGTTATCCTGTTTGATCGTACCCGTAAGGATTCAGTAGTTTGGAGTAAGTCCAAGTTGGGGGTGTATACATTTAAGTCGGTTTATAACCTGTTAAGTTTGGCTCGTGCTTCAGATAGTCCTGACCCGGGTTGGACAAATGTTTGGAACCTCAGGGGACCGCACAGATGAAATACTTTTTTCTGCCTTGTGTGTCATGAGAGGTTGTTGTCCAACAATCTTCGGTTTCGCCGGGGGCTAGCTGTCCTCTTCTCCGATGGTTGCACATTCACCGGGACTGTTCACGGGCGAAAGAGCTGTGGGATGAGCTACTTCTATACAAGTTCAAGGCCTATTTTTTTTTAATAGTGTTGTGTTGTGGGTTGACTAGAACCTTAATAATGCTACTATTAATATTTTGGATTTGGACTGGGAAAGACTTTTTGGAGGTTGTTGTCGGAGACGGGCTGTTATGGCCGAGGTTGAGATGGTATCTGATACTTTTTCTCTTGCCAAGGCTCCCTGAGTGAGGCAGTGACCAATTAATGTGGTCTAGCATAAAGAAAATTCGGGTCCTGCATCATTTGGGGGAGTTGTGTGTGACAAGTGTAGGGCTTGGATATTCAGATATGCTGACTTTTTGGGTACCTGCTCTGCTATGGCTGCTGAAATGCAGGCTCTTCCAGCGGGTCTCCGTATTGGATGGTATTGTTTGGGATATATGCAACCTACTGGACCAAGAATGGGAGGTTCGAATCTCACATATTTGTCGTGAAGGAAACCGGGTGGCTGCCCAATTTGGGATTGTCATGCTCTCGTAACCTTGTCACGATGCCGTCGGGAGTGTCGGGTCTGGTTTCGAATGATGCGCGCGGTTTAAGCTCTGTTCGCGTAGTCCCGCTTTAGCTTTGTTTTTGCTTTCTGTTCTGTACCAGAAACGAAAGGAAAAAAAAAAAACAGAAAGTGTATAAAAGTAGGAGTAAAGAGAAAAGTTCATATATTGCTAAGGTCTAGGTATTTGATACCTACACAAAATATTTAGGGTTGTATTTCATGTTTTCTTTTGGGCCATGAGTAGTGTTGATGTTCTCAAACTTAGCTTTGCTGTCAGTAATTTACTCTATACATATAGCTTAACAAATATTGTCAAGGATGGTAGTTAGATTACTTTAGGCCGTTAACGGTGGCTCTATGGATTGGACCTACAGTCCATTTTAGCTAAATAGGCTCTCTTTATTGGTCAAAACTCGATGAATGGGCTGTAGGCCCAACATGATTTGGTCCATATTGGGTCTTATTGTTTGGATCTGTTTTCCAGGAAATAGTCCCTTAAAATTTTGATAGGAATTGCAAAAGAACTTCATGTGCAAGGCAAAAGGAAAAACATAAATTTTTGTGTAAAAGAATTATTAGATAAATTAGTCTAGACATAGTATTTCACACTTCCCCATATATTTTAACCTAAATTTTCCGATATGCCCCCAAAGGAATCTCGATTATGGTCTAAAATATAAATAATTATTTCATTCGTTTTGAAATGAGCGTGCTTTATTTTCATTTTGAAAAATATTAAGAAGAATTCAGTTATTTTGCTATATTTACTCTTATGTCATTGTAATCTTGTCTTGTAACAAAATAAATGGATACTAATTAGTTTATTATAAAAATATTATTGACAATTCATGCAAAATTAACTTTTTAAAACCCAACATTCATTAGACCAAGTGGTTAAAGTCTTTAATTTCTCATCAGTGGTTTCAGGTTCGAGTCTCATCATCATACCAAGTGGTTCATGCCTCTTGAATCTTGATTCGTCTCAGGAGTCTTAGTTTCGAGTTTTATCAAAAAATGTTGGCAGCACCGAACAAAAAGCACTAACTTCCTAAAAAAATGTTACAAAAATACTCATTTTAAAATAAAAAATGAAAACTAAATACTTATAACCATTGTAGTATGCCACTTTTATGGTGGGATGGCAAATGATATCCGAGTGCAAGTGCTGAAGTGCTTGTCATATAATGATCTGGAAGGCTTTTAATTAAATTGTTGGGAAAATGAAGTACTACCTTTTAATTATATATGTAGTGAGAAAAGGTGATCAGTGGTCCAACTTGAAATCAAAGTAAACCATATATAGCTGAAAACGAAATTGATCAAAAGAGGGTTAGGTTTCCAGTGGCAGTGATTGTGAAGCAACAACAACAACACCAACTTTGATATTGATATTGATATTGAGAGCTTCTTTCACTTTCTTAATTTCTTTGGATCTCTCATTAGTCATTTCCACTTGAAGATAAACTGTCTGAGACTGAGACAGTGAGAGGGCCGGGTTGGTTGGTGACAACTACTCAGTTCACTAAATTAAGCCACAACATTAATTTAACTATATTTTTAACTACACAAACCACCTTCTGGGAGTCAAGAAAAAGATAGCTAAAGACTTTCTTGTTCAGATGAATGAGCCTGTTGTTTTTGTTTGAAAGAACTGTCCTATAAACTATTTTTGATTGTTTCGGTTTCTAAATTATAAAATTAACTAACTTAATCATAATATTATATCAACTTGGATTAGATTGGTCCCTAAATGGACAATTAGAATACTGACAAGATTTGTCACATGACAACCTACTTGATATTAAATTTATATAATTGTATATTTCCAAAGGTTACAGGTATGTGTTGGGATGATCATTTAGAGTTTATTTAATTTGTTTTATCGTCACGTAGTAGCCTCTCATTGGTTATATTTTATTCTTATTCATTTTTTATATTCTTCTTCCTCTTTATGAAGAATTAGTGCAACCTCTAATCACAGTCCGAATCAGTACCAGTTATATGGGTTCAAATACGTCAGAAACACGCGGGTTGACTCGTGAATTATCGGGTCCAGGTCGACATTAAATGGCTAGTTGAATTCCGGGTTGGGGATCGGGTTTGGTCGACCCGTCGGGTACATTAGATAATTCGATTTTACAAACCCCAGACTATACCAAGTTTGCACCTTTTTCTATATGAAAAATATTGAAATCATCGGAAAACAAATGAGTCAGAGGAATAGGACCCTGAAAACTTATCCAACTCTTAGACAACCTAAAAAAGCTATGAGCCACCTCATTCGCAAACCTTTTAGTGAACATAAACTCTATACTAGAGAAATTAGACAACGAAGACAAAATATTCCTATATTATAAGACCTGAGACACTGGAATCCTCCTCTTTGGTATTCAGACCATGGACAACTTGACACGCATCACAAACTCAACCTCATTTTTCCACCCAACTCAGAGCTTCCTTGATGGTCATTGCTTCCACTAATCTCGGGTCTAGCGAGCCATACCACCCGACGCGACCACCTCCTCAACATTTTTTGGACAAGTTTCAGATTTGTCATCTTCTTTCAAATATTGCTCCGTTAGTATTGATCTAGAGATAACCTCTTTGCGGACGGTTTAATCTAACTGAGCCGTCACTAGTATCAGTCAGGGCTCGGCCCAGGGTGCGACTCAGGGCTTCCCCTAATAAGGAAGATGTCATAACCACTAACTATACCAAGTTTGCACTTAATTACATAAATTTTAAAACATCTCAGTTTTTTTTCTGAACGGAAAAGTCACTTTATTCCATTAAACGATCAACATTAATACAACTCGAAATAACATATAGAAAATCTCCCACATTAAAAAGCCTGCGCTCGGACAAAGAACTTGGTAACTTGGCAAACTCATTAGCTACCGAATTTGCAGAGCGTATAACAAAAGAGAACAAGAAACTATCACAACTGAAACATAGTACCCATATTTCTTCCAACAAGCCTCCCACCACCCCTCTTTTTGATTAGTCGGCGCTGCAAAGCAAAAACAACGGGCTGAGCACCAGATTCAATTATAATATTCCTTCATCCATTCTCCACAGCCTAGCTCAATCCTTCCCAAATCGCCCATGCTTCCACCACTCTCGGGTCCAAACTCACCTCCCGAGACCGAACACCAACCGCTAAACACCATCCCCATCGTCCCGACCCAACCACCCAATCCATGTTTTGTTCTCCATCGGAAAACATGCGGCGTCACAATTAATTTTAATAAATCCCTCTAGAAGCTTACACCATCTCCGGACACCCCTACCCCCACCCTCAACCGACGAACAACACTCAGTACAGGTACTTCTGGCCTGCATCCATGTTGAGAAGAGAGAATGAATGGTATCAATTATCTTTTGTGCCAACCACCGTTTCTGGTCCCAAACCAGATCATTTCGACCCCGCCATATAAACCAGCATATAATCGTTGCCAGGCCCCACAACGACGTCAGTTTCCTTTCCAACAACACGGACCACCACCCCTTAACATCCATCCCAATCATCCACAAGTCCCCAAGACCCAAATCCCTCCAACAATTAGAGAAGAAAACACATTTAAACAATGGGCATTTGCACATGAACCCCATGTACTTTACACGTTTTGCACATGAATACCCTAAAGTTTTATTTCTACTTTTGACTGCCTTGTACTATCTCGAGGGAGGCCTCTCCGTCTCTTCATCACCAGTTAAGTGTCAAAAATACCAAAA
>JAYMTK010002381.1:0-13998 GCA_036897405.1 Pelargonium myrrhifolium | reverse complement strand
CCCCCCCCCGCCCCCCTCTCCATGCACGGATTGAGCCAAACCCTAACTCTAGCCGCCATAAGCCAAAACCTTAAACCTTCTATTTTCTTTATCCCCTCAGCTTACAGTTAATTTTGATTCAATAATATAGGCTTTACATATTAATAATCTTATTTATATGTTTGACAGACATTATCTTCACCCTAATTTTGTCATAAATCAAAATTTTCTCGGTCAATTCTTTGATTTAAGCTATAGAAGATCACTACGGGTCTAATCTTACCCTCAATAAAAACTGCACAATAATTTGATTGTAGAGTTCATTAGTAAAATAAGCTAAATGAGTCAATGTGTGTACTTGAAGCAATCATTTAAAGGATTGGTCAAACAAATTTTTTACATGTTGTTTTTGTAAATCAAGTCGAAAAGCTCTGTCTGATAAAGTAAAGACGTGTTTTTTTCCACTTATAGATCAAGGTGGAGTTACCCAATGAAGGAGGACGAAAATGTAAATTAAAAGGAAATGCCTCACCCTGTCACGCCAAAGTTTGTTTCAAGGACCTTATGCCAGCCAAATCGAACCTACCTTGAGAAACTGGGGTAGTACTGTAAAAGTCCACCTTTAAGATTTTAGAAGTTGGCCGAGACAGAGTCGCCCTTAAGGACCTAGAAGATTATTTGTGCTCAACGACATTGCCCCATACTAATGCACCAACGTTTCCCTTAAAGATCCAAAGAACTCGCTTCCGTATACTCATGCGCCTCGCACACGTGAACTACATCGGCGGAGCCAAGTCCACCTCGTCGAGTCTCTCTAAAGCATTAGTAAACTTTTGCAATCTTATCCAACTCAAACACAGATTAGTCGTCGTCTAAAACGACGAAAAGAAGCTTACACCAAAAAAAACTAATAAAAAATAGTTTAGAAGTTGGTCGAGACAGACTCGCCTTGAGGGATCTAGAAGCTGTTTATATTTGCTCATAAACATTGGCCCACACTGATGCACCAATATTTCCCTCCAACATTCGAAGAACTCGCTCCTGTATGCCCAAGTCAAGTTCACTTCACCGAGTCTCTCTAGAGTATTACTAGACTTTCGCAGTCTTATTCAACTCGAATTTAAATTAGTCGTCCTCTAAAAAGGGCGAAAAGAAATTTACGCCAAAAAAAGAAAAGAAAAAATACTAAAAAATTCCTAACCGTAGATCTGAGTTTGGCCACGTGTGAGGCATCCAATGAGTGATGAACTCAAGCTCCTCTTGGATAAGCTACTCGAATTTGGTCTCCAAAATTCCGAAGAAAAAAATGGCGTTGTCAATGGCTGCAACAACAGTAACGGTTGATTTTCTCTTCCAAATTCAAAGTCCGACACCAAGAGCACGCCATTACAGTAACAGTAGCTGTTGTTGGAGACGGAAACGGCCATTTCCTTCATTGTCGTCGTTCAGTCTCAGACCTAGAGATTGTTCTGTGGTGGCTTGTGCTTCTTCTTCGACGCCAAGCACTTCGTCTTCTTCGACGAGGCTCTACATTAGTGGTGAGCTTAGGTTTTGTTCCTTTTTTGTGTGTGATTGTGAATGTTCTGCTTGTGATTTTCAGTTTGTTCAATTAGGTTTTGAAATGTTCGATTTGTTAGGGTTTGTTCAATCATTTAGAGAACAATGTGATTTTAGAATGAGAGCGATGAGTCTCGGTCAAAGAGTTATCGGTTGAAACCCAGTACAGAATTGACAATTCGGATTTCAAATTGAGTTGACAGTGCCTAAGCCTAGTCTAAAGCTGGCAAATCGGATTTCAGGTCTGGGTCAGGTTTGTGAAGTCTGACCCGAATCCGACCCAAAATACTTTGGTTTTGATCAGGTTTTGGGTCAGATTTCAGTTTTAAAGGATGAAATGTATTGAATTGTACGGATTTGTCCGACCTGAGAGTTGGTGGGGCTGGGTGCCCGCCAGTTCGGGTCTAAATTGCCAACTCTAAGCATTACCTGATCCCGACCCAAAAGGGTATGAGTTTTGGATCGGATCTTGGGTTTTACGTGTAAATGGGTGGGTTCGTGCAGGTTTTTATCGTACAGATTTGTAGATTATTGGGTTATGCAACCCGAACTCTGAAAAAGTGCAAGTGAAAATGTTAAGCTGTTGAATGTTTTTGTCTTGGTTATCAATGTATAGTTTGTACATTAACTTCCCTACATTTCGATAAGCGTGAGTTTTCTTCGAAACATTGTTATTTCATCGGTGTTCATGGAATAATGAATTTGCGACAAATGCAACTTAGCACGATCCATTGGCTCTTAGCGTTTTATGCTAAGCTCACAACTCTCCAATATATGTTATACTGTGAGCAGGTCTCTCGTTCCGTACCACAGAAGAGAGTTTGCGAAACGCCTTCAAAGACTTTGGCCAGCTTGTAGAAGGTGAGGATCGGGATGCATATGTTGCCCTATCCTTGAATTCTTCGTATTGTGACTTTTGTTTAGCATCTAACGAAAACAATCTCTTTATCGTTCAGTCAATCTGGTGATGGATAGAGTTGCAAACCGACCACGGGGATTTGCGTTTCTTCGTTATGCTACTGAGGAGGAATCTCAAAAAGCCATCGAGGGAATGCATGGAAAGGTCAGTACTGAACGTCTTCCTTACTTGCATCACAAAAGAGCTTAATCTCGTTTCAAGATCTCTCGTGTTTTGTGTGTAAATTAGGAACCGTGCATTTCTGTTTGTACATTTTCATTACATACCTAGAAAGAGGAAAATGAAACGGGATTCAAATTCCTAAATGGTCATATGAAGCACATAGTAGAACTGACAATTTAGGTCCCGGGTCGGGTTTTTCTAGGTTAAGGTTGAAAATGTCTGACTCGAATCCAACCCGCAAGAGGTGCAAATTTGGGGTTCAGGTTTTTAGTACAAAATGTGTGGACTTCCCCGACCTGACCTGGACATTGATCTAGTCCATTTCGTGTGACTTGAATTGGTTTTTGTGTGGGGTCAAAATTGTCATTTCCTTTCCCTTCAAAATAACCTAAATGCTACCTACATTGATTTCTAGTAGCAACCGAGCGTTTAGAATGAAACGAGTCATTTCATGAAACTTGCTATTATGTTAATGTTGAATTCGCACACAGCAAAAGGATGTTAAACAAAAAACGTCTTTCCTCTAGTTTTTGGATGGCAGGGTAATATTCGTGGAAGTTGCAAGACCGAGATCCGCACCTAAACAGAACCCGAGCTAATACTAGTAAAAGACTAACGAGCTAGGCAAGGAAGCATATTAATCTCCAAGGAAACGAGTCCATCATTTTTTGAAAATGACGAATCCCACAACTTGTGAAGTGCAAGATCTGTAAGTTGATCCTCTCCTCCCCGCAGAATTTTTGTTCATCAAAATAATAGAATTTGCATACTTTTGTGCATAAAATTCCGTTTGGAGGATTCGTAGGCTTTATGAGTACATTATTGTGAAGTTCACAACATTTTCCATATATGTGTTGCACTTGCATGTATCTTTTAGCATCGATCAGTGTTTGTAAGTCTACCGATAAATGTATAAGAATGCAATATTGTAGTTATACATCAAATTTCGCACCTATAAATGTTCGAATGTTCACCTATAATTGTCTGCAAGTCCCATAGTTTTGCTTATTTTTCGCACTGATAAATGTTTGTAAGAATAATATTTTGTACCGATAAATGTATGTAAATCTCCGGACAATGTGAGCAAGGAAAAATTGGAAAATATACGTAGTTGTGTCATGCAACATATTTAAATCATAATCTAATGCTGACAAATGACAATATTACGTAACATTATCATGACCATCAGAGGTGCTAGTATCACAGAGCAAAAAAAAAGGGTTAAGTACAATTTTCTACTATGTATTATCACCTAATTGCAATTAACTACCCTGAACTACCAAGACTTTCATTCCGTTAACAATTAGCTCATCCGTCCAAATTTCTCTCAAATTCCGTCCGTTGACATATGAAAATACCAAAATGCCCTTTGCTTTCTTTTTTATAATAATAATAATAATAATAATAATAATAATAATAATAAAAGAAAAAGAGAAGGACTTCCTCTCCTCCATCTCCACTACCAAGAGAAACTTCAACTTTGTTCTTCATTGAAAAACGAAGAACAAGGGCAAAATTGTCATTTTTACAAAAATTGAAGATTCTGTCAAAGTTAACTGATGAATTTGGACAGAAGACCTAGTTGTTAACGGAATGAAAGTATAGGATAGTTAAAACTAATTTGGTAATTCAGTATAGTTAATTACATATGGGTGATAATACATGATAAGAAATTGTAATTAACCCAAAAACAACAGAACTTGAAAACACGCTCGTTTCTCTAAAAATGGTCTCAAAATTAGTGTTATTTCATTCGAAGAAATTAGCTATACATAAATTATCAATAATAGCCTCGTAGTAAGTAAGTTATAATTCTTAAAGTCGACTGCAGCTTGTGAATCATAATCTAAAGCTGAAAAACGACAATATTACTCAACACGAACATCAAAACGGCGTAAAATCCCCATTAACAACAAATCTTAACGTGCATTCGACAACATTACATAACACGAAAATCAGAAACAAATCGGTTCTAACCAAAATCAGAAAATCCCAAGCAACGGATCAAACTCGATTATTAAAAGAGTGAATAGATCCGACCTTTCTCGAAACCTCCAATTTTGGCATATTTCTAGTTCATGAAGTTGCCAATGAAATATACAAACAAACAAATATATATAAAAAGAGAGTTCAAGAGCTGAGTTGAAGGAACCTTAAAGCCATTGGATGTTTTGCTTCAGAGAGCTTGTTGGGCTCCAAAACCTCAACAATCTCACCATCCACGAGTAGACACACAACATCAGCAATTCTCTGGATTTGCTTGATGCTGTGAGAGACCATTATTGTTGTCAGTCCCTGATTTTTCTTCAACTTCACAATCACATCCTCAATATTCTGTGTAGAAATCGGATCCAACGCGCTCGTTGGCTCGTCTAGAAGTAACACCTGTTGGAGAATCGAACACAATTTAGAGGGTGTTTGGATTAACTTCTCGAAAACAGACCGCATTCAAGTAAATTTATAATGGAAAATGTTCTATTTTGTTATAAATTGGCACCCAATTCGATTTTTATTTCATTATGGTCTTCAAACTATCTATATCTTGTTACAAATTTGTACAATTTATTGTGCCGTCAAAGTAGGCCAACGTGACAATTTTTCTTGAAGATATTTTGTTGATATCACAGTCACACAGCGCTTAAGTTAGCTATATTTACGGATGAGACCATTTTGGTACAAATTTGAATAATTGAGGGACCAAATTGAACAAAATAGGCATAAAAAAGATTGTCTCATCGGTAAGTTTAGTTAGCTTAAATGTCATGTGGTCACTTAGTTGATATTCCTTAAATTTGCCGCAACACGTGTTCATAGGGTTATAAGAGTAAATGTACAACATTACCTAACTCAATTTTTCCCAAAATGAAAACCAAAACACTCATTTTTCAGACGCAAAGAGTAGCATAAGTTTGGGACCGTAAATCCAGAACACAATAAACAGTTGAGAGACCAAAATAGAACATTTTCCTACCACGAATAGGATCGAAGGAGACGTAAAATGCGAGAAGTTAAAAAGTATGAAAATTACCTCAGGATCATTAGCTAGGGTTCTAGCAAGTGCAACTCTTTGAGCTTGGCCAACAGATAGTTCAGCACCATTTTTGTTGAGAAAATAGGGATCAAGGTCAGCTAGAGCCAGCAACTTCTGCACTTCATTGT
Source organism: Pelargonium myrrhifolium (assembly GCA_036897405.1). Lineage (NCBI taxonomy): Eukaryota > Viridiplantae > Streptophyta > Magnoliopsida > Geraniales > Geraniaceae > Pelargonium > Pelargonium myrrhifolium. Next base: position 8,222 of record JAYMTK010002381.1, on the reverse strand, counting down.
TGCTTAGCTTCTTTCCTCTCAGTTTGGGTCCATATCTTATGTTGTCTGCAACTGTGCCTATAGATATGACAACTAGGATGTGATGAGAATCTAGAACAAGGCGACACAGTGCACGAGACTCTTACTGTTATTACCAAATGAGTCGAGAATCAACAATTGTTAGATGAGACTCTTCCCGTCTAATAGTAATTATGCATTTTTCGTTTTCGGTGAAGATTAACGATCAGTTGGTTAGAATTACATTTTTTTTCTTTTATAATCTGATGCGCTATTAATCTAAAAACAACTCACAGGACTCGTTCTTTTCGCTGTACTGAGTATTTTGAATTTCCAGATACTCGGGACGCATGCGGCGATGGTACATGAAAGTAAACTCACATATAAATAAGGGTTAATTATAATTCAGTACCATGTATTATGCTCGATTTGCACTTCATTACCTTGAACTACTCTATACTTTCCAAACATTTGCAAGGTCTGTCGTCAGTTAAGTGTTGGAAAAACGAAAATGCCCCTAACGTTTTTCTTTTAACAATACGAGAGAGAATTTCATTCGATACATGACATACACAAACTACACCCTAATATTGCAAGCCCGCAGGGTGGACAACATTCATTCAGACAGAGACAAGAAGTTGATACCGCAAACTTCTTAAAATGTGAGACCAACCGAATCTCACATATCGTACTAGAGGCTTGATCGGTGCCGAAAACCACCGAAGTGGTCGGACCCGGGCTCCTATGGTGCATCACATGGTTATGATGCGTATCTGAAATCGTCTCACATATCACACCAAAAAAACAACAAAAACTAAAGTATCTTTGGGTTATACGTACTTTTGGTACCCAGATTTATGCGCGAAACTAAATCTAATATCTAATTTTTTATTTTATCAGAGTTGGTACCCACATTTTTATTTTCTACCAAATTTAGTACCTAACGTGAAATCTCACTAATGGAACCGTTAATTTTTTTATTAATTTTTTTAATTTTCACGTCATCAACTTAACGGTTCCACTAGTGAGATTTGACGGTAGGTACTAAATTTGATAGAAAATAAAAATGTGGGGATTAACTCTGCTAAAATAAAAAATTAGATACCAAATTTAATTTCGCGCATAAGTTTGGGTACCAAAAGTAAGTATAACCACAAAAACAATAACCAACTAATACAAATAGCAAGTCCAAGAACTAAAAGTAACATACTAAAATGAAAATAGACTAAACTAAGGTACCAAACACAAACAATTTTGAGACCAAATTAGAACAAAAATCAAATAACGGACTGATACCAAATAAAATAAACTGTTGAGGGACCAAAATGAAAGATATTCCTCTAAATAATTTAGATAATGTAATAAATAAACAAAGGGTTTAATGGATATCAGTCGACTGATGCAAAGTTATATCAGTTGCACTAATAAAGTAGTGACACTCATTATCCAAATGGGTCGCTCCGCTCCCTCAAATTCACTTGAGTGCAACTGATATAACTTTATAGGATAAAATGTATATCAGTTGACTGATATAAAGTTATATCAGTTGCAATTTAACAAGCCAATGCGGTGATGACATCTCATTTAAAATCACTTATACCCACTCAAGTGAATTTGTGGGAGCGGAACGACCCGTCCAGATTCATGATTTTAAATGAGGTGTCACCACCTCATTAGTGCAACTGATATAACTTTATATTAGTCAACTGATATACATTAAACTCAATTTTATGTCAGTCAACTGATATATATTTTATCCCTAAACAAAAAAATAAAAAAGAGTTCGTAGTGACCTGGAAACATAACGGGAACCTGAAAGAGCATCCCGACCTTTCGCCGGAGAGACAGAACATCGAGTTTCAGTATATCGTCGCCGTCGAGAAACACGGTCGCCGCCGGCGGCTCCCACAGCCGGTTCAGCGCTCTCAGCAGCGTCGATTTTCCACTTCCGCTCGGTCCGATGATCCCAACCACCGAACCTTTCGGTATCTCCAAATTAATTCCGTTCAAAATATTCGCATCGTCGTCGTTTTCCGATCTCTTCACCAAATTCTGAACCCTAATTTTGGTTTTCACGAATCCGGATTCGGATTCTACGTTCAGCAAGTGCTCTCTGGCTTCATCTGTCAAATTGACGAACAAATTGATTATAAATTGGGGATTTGCCGAGAATTGGAGATCGAGAATCGAGAGAAAATGAGACTGTACCTTGTGGATTTCGGTGAGGCATTGATGACGATGGAGATGGAAAATTAGGGCAATGTGATGGTATTTAGAGGATTTGGGGATTTTGGAAAGAGCCTACCCAAAATTGTTCTTCACCAGATGGAACCAAACACTACTAGTTGTTTGTGTAGAATGCATTAAAAAAAGGGAATTGATGTTGATCTTTAAGTGTGGACAAATATTCTATATGGATGTGGTACAAAATTGTTGACAATTTGAGTTTGTTTTTTATTTTTATTTTGGAAAAGGTCTGACTTCAATATGGGAAGAGATGAAATCTTTAACCTATAAAAAACATTGTATGATGATTAATTTAGTTGCGGTTAAACGGTTTAAAAGTGTCAACCGTCAAAGTGCAGCCCCGCTCTAAAACCTCATAGTTTAGACAAAAAAAACCAAAAAGAAGCGTCTAGTATAGTTGTCGATTTGAATTCTAGGTTTAAATATATTTTGAGTTTGGGTTCAAAGGGTGAAAAAAAACTTGATTCATAACGATGTAGGTTGCGGGTTTTAAAATTAAACGCCATGTAGAGTTGGATTTTAGTTTCAAGTTGAGTCAGGTTGTGGTGGTTTTTTCAGCTCGAGTTCAACGAAACCAACCTAAAATGGGTGCATGTTACGAGTTTTTTTAGTATAAAATGAGTAATAGAGTTTGGTTACTCGAATATTGATTTTTTGGGGTTTGGGTTGAAAATGTCTAACTTCAACCGAACTGAAAGATTTACATGTTATAAGTTTCTAGTACAATATGTGAGGTAGAGTTGACATGCAAATTTTTAGTTGAATTGAGTTTTTTCATCTTTGGATTGAAAAGATTTAATGCTAGCCCAACCCACATGACATGCGAGAAAGGTTGAGATTTTACATGACAATGTCGGGTTAATATATCCGACAAGAAAAAGGTATGTTTCATGCAACATGTTTAATTTCGGGCACCTTGAATTCATTTCCAAATTGTTTTCACTAATGTAAGGTTCATTATGAATTTGTTTGATCCGACACAAAAACTGACCGAGTTTAATTTATGTAACTTGAACCTACAAAAATACGGTAGAATTTTGAGTGTTTGTGAATTTGGATCCAAATTGTTAGCACACAAAAGGTGTGAATGGTGTGTTTTTTATTTTTATTTATTTTATGTATTTAGTTAATTAAACATAAGGATTATAACTAGACTAATTTTTAGTATAATTAATTTATTAGTTTATTAGTTTAAAACTTTAGAATTTTGGTGAGGCATTAATTGAAGAAGCTGAAAAATTAGAGCTCTATTGTGCTTTGCTGTGGAGCACAAAATTTGATGGTATCTAGGGAAAAGGTAAAATGTATATCAGTTGATTGATATAAAGTTATATCAGTTAAACTAATAAGGTGATGACACCTCATTTAAAATTATGGATCCGACGGGTCGATCCGCTCCCATAAATTCACTTGAGTGATTATAAGTGATTTTAAATGAGGTATCATCACTTCATTGACTTTGTTAAGTTGCAACTGATATAACTTTATATCAGTCAACTAATATACTTTTTACTCTTTAGAGAATTTGGGGATTTTGGAAAGAGCCTTCCTAAAATTGTTCTCCACTAGATGGAACCATTCTTTTCCCACTACTAGTTGTAGTATAAAACAAATATTTCACATAGATGGGTAAAGAGAATGAGTAATTGCAGATGTCTCCATCAAGTACGACCGTTATGTAAATGAATGTTCAAAAGTATTTTGGTTCGCAAATCACTCCTATATCATTTGGGTCGGTTTTTAAAACATTCCTCTTATATAATTTTACCGTCAGGTATCATTTGGGCCAGTTTCTAAAACATTGTTCTTAAGATGAATGTCTTAAAACATTATATATAGTAGTGTTTCAAAAATTAATCCAAACAATACCATACAATAAAATTGGATAAGAGCAATGTTTCAATAACTTTTAAAAAAAACATTTTGATACGATTAACTTTTATGTTACCGAACTATACCTGAAAATAAAATATCGAATATGCAAAAGTCAATTTAATTATTAATTTGTTTCAAGTTTTCAACCCATTTATTGTTTCTTGGAGGGCTAGTAGAATAGTGTGGGTCCATGACAACTATTAGATAGAGAGTGATTCATATGAATTATATTCATAGGTTGTGGGTTTTGGTTTGACCCAAATTTTGAAAATAAGTTGATGTTGACCTTGACCTAAGACCCATGACCAAAAACATAATGGCTAGTAGTTGCATGACACTATTTTAGAATAGTTTTGTTCCATACAAAATCTTATGTATTTATTGATCTGATGGGTTTAATCGACAGTCAATTAAAATACTCATTCGATTATTTTATAAAACAAATTAAAAAATGTAATTTTTTTAGAAAATGTGAAATATCACGAGTACTATATTTTCTTATAAATAAATAAAATAATGTGTCATGTCACATAATGGTCAAGCGCAAAAAAGTAAATTGATAAAAATAAGTGTAGCGATCGAAAATTATGTTCGATTTACTACAATAGTCAAAGATGCATTCAAGCAGTGTTATCGTGTTATGTGAGGACAGTCTCCACCATTAATTGTTTCTGATATTTGTCCACGCTATTCTTTATTTATTTTAAAATTTGCTCCGACAAGAATCTAAAAAAAATTCAGTTAATCTCATGACATTGTAAATTTTTATCAATAAATACGCAGTTGATACCCATAACTCAATTTGTTCCTCTTCCGAGTTCTAACCCCAAATCCAAAAACGTCCCAACACAAAAATGGTCACAAGAATCACAATCACAATCAATACTCAAAACTTCTTGAATTCAACAAAGGAACCCACAAAAATTCAAATCTTGAACCCTACCAACAACAATTCAAGAACATCCTAAACAGAAAACAATGATTCCAAGAACGAACCAACGAGAGATCTGAATCGAACAAATACGACAACTTCATAGATAAAAATAACAAATAACAAGATAGTTTTCAAGAATCGAACAGAAGTCAATACCCGAACCATACATTTTCCCGAAGATCATACCCGCCAGGAAAGATCGGTATGGTGCGTTCTTGACTCCCTCTCTTCAAGATTACTACTACTACTAATTCTTATCGAAAAATACGCAAAACCCGAAGAAAAAACCATCTCAAAACAAGCAAAAAAAAATCTGTAGTTGTTGGTGTAAATAATCAACTTCAGGTCTTTATGAGAGCATTGAAAGTTCCCAACCAACTCTAGCAATGAATACCACCAGCACATTTGCAAAGACTCTGAATCTTTCCTGATCTTTGCAGATCCATCAGGAGCTAGGACAATTCAAGGCAGCTTTTATTTGCTGGACCGTCGTGCCGATAAGGTTATTGACAGTGTTCACTGACTCCAAGTTCAGCTTCGCGGATGGCAAGTTACTTACCAGAATCTGGAACGCTACTGTGATCAGTGAACCCCCCATTTTTGGCTGCGTGGAGGAGCTCGTTGATGCCCCGTCGCCTCCCCCTTGGCCTTGCTCGGATCGCCCATCGGGAGATATGGTGAATCCCGAGGGGAGGAGGGGAATGTAGGACGGGTCTTCCCCGCTCATGGCCATGTTGATGGCGGGAAGGTCAACGGGGCAGTACACGACTAGTGATCCCGAGGAGTCTATGCAACTCTCTTGGAGTATTAGCATGTTGTTCTGGCTCGTGTTGAAAGCCTAAACAAAGAATTGTTGTGTAAATGGTCAAGCGATTGGATTAGGATTTTTGTTCCGGGATGGGAATGATAATGAGATTCTCATTCTTCGTGTTGGTAGACCGGGCAATTTGGGTATAGGGCCGGACAAAAAAAAACGATAGTGTTGACAAAAAGTACCCCAATAAAAACACGTCCGTTTCTTTGCCCAGCCCGAGGTTCACATTGCCGGGTATACTTTTTGGTCATGAAAGCGACCTTGGACTGATAATCTCATTCACATTCTCGATCCCCATTTCCATTCCGATATTTATAACTGAAAAGCTACCTTGAGTTAAAACGGGAAAGAATGAAAAATGGCTAGTCTTACCCGAAGAACAGAAATGCAGTTCCCGGGATGCGATCCATTTGCAATATGAGCAACCTCTTGGACGGCATTGCCATTGGAGAGAACATCCCACTAAAGAAAAACAAAGAACACAATCACCGTTAAAGACGATACATTCAATTGGGCACGGTTATATATTCGTGACGATATCAGAGATCACATATATACCTGAGTTCGAGTTCTTTCGTCCTTGAAGAAACTAAATATGTTTTCGGGGGAAACCGGGAGCCAAATTGTAGTAGCTGCACTGAGAACCACCCCATTGGGCTGCCCGGGATCTGTGCTTTTGTGAACGGTGACACGAACTCCAACCTCACTCGAACCAGAAAGTGTGGTCCACCGATGACCATTAGATGTACTGATGCTGGCGCAGAAGTTATTGACCATTCTTTGAGAAAGTTTCATCATGCTTCTCTTGCCCTCAGGTGACGGAAACACTGAAAAGAAAAGGAAAAATATTCATTGCTCATTAATACGCAAGATCCCGAGAAAAAATAGAGATCCGACATTGCAATGCAATGCTAGTTACTTATAAAATTACCTCCTCCGAGATCTCGAGTAGAGGAGCCAGTCACCATTAGGCAAGCAAATCGTTCGCATATTCTCTGTAGAGTAGCGAGCCATCGCTCGGCTCCAAATGCCAATCCACTGTGAATGTAGTCTCTGTAAAGCCGATGAGGTCCGGTTTGGTCTTCTATTTCTACATGCTCCACCCAAGAAACCTATTTCGTGTATTGAAACGACAATTTAAGAAAATGTAAGTACTTGATTTGGGTTTTATTATATAACGTCATTGATAATGTATAGACGTTGAGTTGTACCTTTGAGTACCCGTTAGGCATGTCCTGAATCAAGCATCCGGAAGGAAGTCTATGAGATCGAAATTGAGACGAGAACTGGTTTTCTTGGGGGAAATCGTAAGAAACATCTACGATTGCCCACAAGCCTTGCTCGATTTGCTGACAATAGCGTAGGAAATAGAATTCTCGAGTAGGTACTAATGGTGAGAGTAACTGCAACTCTTCGTACATCTGCAATCACGTTTCATACGAGAAAATTGATAAGCAAACGAAAACGAAAGTATGGTGTTTACGGGAAATGAAATTTCGAGCATTTACCAGTTGCAAAGAACCGCTTCGACTCCCTAACCCTCCGGATGATATCACTTCAATTGTTCTCGACATTGAGACGATTGTGGGGAAGAGCTCCATCCACTTGTTCTGCGAAACGAAACAATTCAGTATTCTCAACAAACATCTTAGCATTCAAAAGTCGGGATTTCCCAATTTGGGTAACTACTTACAGAGTCCATAAACATGTCGACTAACGCTAAACCATTCATGATCACGACACCCGAATCTCTTGACGCTTCAATACGAACATTGGGGTTTTTCAAGTGACTACTAGCCCTCGGAAAAATCCTCTCGTAGTTTTCAAGATCAAGAACGTCTCTCCCGTCAATTGACGACTTCATCCACAAAGGCTCGTTCGTCTGCAAGAGCCTGAGCAACTCATCCATTGCATTGGCAGCAATGTCGGCCATGAGGGACTTGTCCATGTCCGAAATGTTTGTCGGGTGGAAAGGCAAATTTGGCATTTTTGCAGAACTTCCCGGAAGGAGATCAAGATCAAGAGACGGACCACATAACCCGTGTCCCCCGAAACTTCCCATTGATAAATCCAACGAAGAGATATGAACCGGCTGAACTGGAGGCAGCTGCGAAATAGGCCTCCCGATGTACTTGGCAGCAATGCTGGAGACTCTATCAAGCTGCAAAAGCATTACAAACCCGAACAAAAATGCCCAACTCATTAAAGACTATTCAACAAGTGAATGTGAAACCGAAACCAACAAAAACTCAAACTAATCAGAACTCAAAACGCAACCTCGTTTTTCAATTCGGCATTCTCCACCCGCAACTTCTGCTCATCGAAATACGAATCCTCGCTTATGGGAGGCCCGCC